>RQTK01000694.1:241573-274233 GCA_003991915.1 Elysia chlorotica | reverse complement strand
AGGGCTTGTTAACCCATTCAGGCCAAGGCTATTATTATTGTTGGTTTGGACAAGTCTTACATAACGAAATGAGTTACAGAACATTAGAAGAAATCACCTCAACAAAGTCTGGAATTGTTTGATGCCCTGAATGTGCTTGAACTGGAAACTAATAAAAAATAAAACTGACACAAAGCAGGTGTAGGCAATGATATCAAGAATTATATTTCATTGCAAGTAAGTAGTCACAATTATACGATTACTCCATGTGCCAAAAACGAGGGCAGCGCATAGCATTGAGAGCAGAAAGGCATTTCATAATAACCAGTGCTTCCTCCAAGAAAAAGCCAAAACCGAGGATTTTTTGCGTTGACGGACAAGACAGGCGACCGCCGAAGGCGGGAGCACCTCTAGGGGGGTCCGGGGGCATGCTCCCCCGGAAAAATTTTTAAATAAGCGGCAAAAAGGGCATTTTGGCGATACCTTAGGCTACAAATGTGTGTTTGAATAAAAGTCTTTTTGGAGTTAAAATATGTATAAAGTACAGGGTAATCACTAATAGCTTGAAATACACTTAAAGTAAACATACCAGTATCTTCTTGTCAGATGTATTTACAAAGATAATTTGGAAAAAAGGAACCAGTTAAATTATTCCCATAAAAAGTATATTATCAGGATAAATATAAAGTTTTAAAAAAGTTAACAGAAAAGACTCTGGGGTTGGCGTGGGTACCTCTAGATCTAACTCAGTGTTTGGACATGGAGTTTTGTCTTTGCTGGCGTCTAGAGTTGAAGGTCCAACACCACCTAACTGTTAATTTGTTGCTCTTGTTTTAACATTGGCTACATATTTCGCAGTATTACAGTGCGATATCGGGTGTTTTTTTCCCGTTATTTCGACAGGCAACCCTATCTTCACACAACGAACATCGATCTTAGAAATACACTGGCCCAGTCTGTACTTCACAGGTCCGATTTTATCGAAAACCCTCTCTAAAAGTTCCTCTGACCATTTATTTTTCATCTTTGCATCAATGTACTTGATAATAATAATAATAATAATAATGGCATTTATAGGGCGCCCACTCCCCACAATGTGGGCCCTAGGCGCCTTACAATGTTAATACATTCACCCACTTACATACAACTAATACAACATAAGAAAAATACACAATAGAAACAGAACTTAACCACATCTACACTGGTGACTAGGATTGAAAATGTTTTGTAAAAAGATGTGTCTTGAGTTTACTTTTAAACTGGTCTAATTTTGTTATTTCCCTGATGTCACTAGGAAGGGAATTCCAAACTTTTGGGCCAATTAAGGAAAATGCTCTCTCACCATAAGATTTAAGTTTCACTCTCGATGTGCTTAATAAATTAGAGCTGCTTGATCTTAGTGCTCTAGAGGGTGTGTATGGAGTGAGGAGGTCTGATATGTATGATGGAAAATTACAATTAAGGCTTTTAAAGCAAAGAATGGCTAGTTTGTACTCAATTCTGGCCTTAACTGGGAGCCAATGAAGCTCATTAAGTAAGGGGGTTATATGGTCTCTCTTAGATTTTTTCAAGACAAGCCTGGCAGCACTGTTCTGAATTCGCTGCAGTTTATTTAATTTGTCTGATGGTAGGCCAGCTAGAATGGATTTACAGTAGTCAAGCCTAGATAGTATAAAGGCTGAAACAAGTTTCTGGGTAGCATGATGGTCAAGGTATGATCTAATCTGGCCAATTTTTCTCAGTTCAAGATATGTCACTTTACGAATGATCTCTGACCATTTCGGCGACCATTTATTTTTCATCTTCGCATTAATAGACTTGACTGTGCATTTATCGCCTTCTTTCAAGAACCGCATTTTGAGAGAGCCCTCAAGTTTTCGTACTGTAAGTCACACTCACAGTTTAAAATAATGATCACTTTCTTGGATTCAAAATGGCGGATTGTAAACATCCGATCTTCTGTGGTTGAAAACGGAAAAAGCCCTCCGAAAACGACTCCGTCGACGTAAAAAGAATGCGGAGGTCGTGAAAAAAAAATTTTTTTTTCCGCGGCCGGCGTTTCTTACAATATTTAGTTTTGGTTTTTTTCCGCAGAAAAAAAAAATTTCCGCGGAATAAGGAAAAGTGCGGATTTCCGCATAAATGCGGAAAAAAGGAAGGTCTGAATAACAACAATCCAATGCAGCCAACACTGCAAAAAAAGTCAGCTACAAAAAAGCTTTTGAAAAGTATGAAAAATCTCTAACCCCTTTTGTGATCTGACAAAGCTTTCAACACATGTGTATTTATTTATCATATTTCCAAACGAGCATTGAAAGAATTGCTACCATACAATTTTATGTAATAATCAAAAGCCTACAAAACAACAACAACAAAAAAGCTTTCCCATTCACTTCATACTCCCCTTTGATAAAGATATAGACTCCTACATGTACATGCATGTTATGAACGAAGTATATGAAAACCATGTTTGACAAATATTTCTCCAAATGCAGCCTTGAAAGATCTGGCATTCATCCATAAAACAAAGTTTAAGAACTTTTAGCACCATCTACTTCCACACAGAGCAAAACGAGGCTCAGCTTTGTTGTAAACTGTATACAAAATAACACATTCGTTGGAACAACAGAGTAGGCCTACTCATTTCTTGTCTTGACAGATGGTTTTATGAAGAGCAGCACCGACATGTTTTCTTTTTAAAGTCCATTCATTTCCATCTTAAAGGAAAAGCATTATTACAACAAGAGAGAATTACAGATCCAGATAAATTACACCCAAGACTGAGGTTGGTGTCTTCACAGAGCCGTCAGTAGCCAAGGTTCCTAGGGCCACAACGTACAGACTGTGCTACCCAAATGACGACAATATCACACACCTTAGGCATGGGTTGCTTTTCTTTCTGCTCTAGATGGGGGACATCTTTGAAACAAGTTGGTCCCATTAGCTGTGCTAGTCTCAAGTACAGCTTTAATTGGTTGGTTCCTTAATGTACAACATCGGCAGCTAGGCTACTTTGCAGAGTAGCCCTGACACCAGTAACTGTCAATTTGATATTCTGACACTCAGTGACGGTGTGTGGGTACAGTCAGTTGATATACAAAACTCATCCCCTTCATTGTTCACTAAGTGCCTCCTACATGCAAGGCCCTTATCTGTTTGTGGATCTCATAAACGCAGATGAGTAGAGTTAGGTTGGTTGTCTAACCTTAAACATCAGTACTACCAGGTACATTACATTTATAAGTTATAGTGTGGACGGGTCTCAAGACTAACATCTGAAAATTTCTACACAGAGAGAGTGCTGGGATATCCAACCAGTACTCATAAACGCATATATACCCCCCGAAATCCTTTCAGAACACACACACACACTAGCACTTGCATACAATCACACACAAACACAGAGTCAGACACACTAGCACTTGTCACGTCCTGCGTGCGTTCCTCCTGGCTTGCCAGCTATCAAACTTGAGGTAGGCGGCCCGAAGCATCTCTTCCAGGTGGATCGTTAACTGCAGAGGGGAGGATGTGGATAAAAAAAGTTTTTGATCAGTTTTTTTGTCTCCTAAATATCAATGAGAGAGGCACCAGCTGAGACTGAGGCCACACTGATTCTCTCAGTTTTTTTTCTACAAATAGTTTTGTTGTGTTTTTTAGTCCTTACAACCAGGGCATCGTGATGCTAGCATGAGAGATTAACCTTGTATCTCGATATTTCTTACATTGGAGGCATAGCACTGCTGACAAGGGAGAATCTAGCTACCTTGAGATAATCTATGCAATATTCCTTACATTCAGCGTGTAGTGATGCCGGCAGACCATGGCTGTATACCTGCACATGTGAAGCAACCAGGGTGGCCCAGGCACATGTCCAAATGTAATGTTTATGAGTTATATATAAAGAGTTAGCTGCTTGACTATGCAATTAGATTCAGACTTAGACTAAGAAACAAACATGGCGCGCAGCTATAAGTAACTCAGCAGAGATAAAAAAAAGTAAGAAGTATTAGATACACTTTAACAGGTTGTAAAAAAATATGTGTCTATCATTCCTAGAACCATAAATATTTATCTTTATTTGAAATTGGGTGATTTTTCAATGTTTCAAAGGCTCTAGTTGAAAACTTGAATGAGCCACTTGTGCCCAATTCACCTTGGTTGCTTCACATGTACTATTTTTTACATTAAGTGCATAGTGTGTGTTGCTGACAATAGTTCTTACATTTAGTGCATAGTGTTGCTGACAATAGTTCTTACATTTAGTGCATAGTGCTGCTGACAATAGTTCTTACATTTAGTGCATAGTGTTGAAGACAATAGTTCTTACATTTAGTGGTACATAGTGCTGCTGACAATAGTTCTTACATTTAGTGCATAGTGTTGCTGACAATATTTCTTACATTTAGTGCATAGTGTTGCTGACAATATTTCTTACATTTAGTGCATAGTGTTGCTGACAATAGTTCTTACATTTAGTGCATAGTGTTGCTGACAATAGTTCTTACATTTAGTGCATAGTGTTGCTGACAATAGTTCTTACATTTAGTGCATAGTGTTGCTGACAATATTTACAATAGTTCTTACATTTAGTGCATAGTGTTGCTGACAATAGTTCTTACATTTAGTGCATAGTGCTGCTGACAATAGTTCTTACATTTAGTGCATAGTGCTGCTGACAATAGTTCTTACATTTAGTGCATAGTGCTGCTGACAATAGTTCTTACATTTAGTGCGTAGTGCTGCTGACAATATTTCTTACATTTAGTGCATAGTGTTGCTGACAATAATTCTTACATTTAGTGCGTAGTGTTGCTGACAATAGTTCTTACATTTAGTGCATAGTGTTGCTGACAATAATTCTTACATTTAGTGCGTAGTGTTGCTGACAATAGTTCTTACATTTAGTGCATAGTGCTGCTGACAATAGTTCTTACATTTAGTGCATAGTGTTGCTGACAATAGTTCTTACATTTAGTGCATAGTGCTGCTGACAATAGTTCTTACATTTAGTGCATAGTGCTGCTGACAATAGTTCTTACATTTAGTGCATAGTGCTGCTGACAATATTTCTTACATTTAGTGTTGAAGACAATAGTTCTTACATTGAGTGCGTAGTGTTGCTGACAATATTTCTTACATTTAGTGCATAGTGTTGCTGAGCCATTCTCTCCTTGAGAGGTCCCAGCTTACTCATCTCAAACCTCTCCAGCGTTACACGCATCCTCGTCACCTGAGGAGCAAGACAGATTTGTTGTTGGCACATTTTGAATTATGGCAGCCGTTAGAGACCAGTCGGCAAGAGTTGCCATTCTTCAAAATGGTTATAAGATGTATATAGTATATAAATATTCTATTTTAGGTGGCTTGTAAATATTTGTATAAAGTTACAAAAAAAAAAAAAAGGGAGGCGGAGTTGTTAGGTCAATAAAACAATTTACAAAGAAACAGGAATATAAAACCGAGAGCTAGAGAGCTCCCAACGGTATCATTTACTATGTTTATTTTGAGTAGCGTAAGGGCCAATTTCCCAAAGCCCAGTAATTTAATATCAGTGATGATGGTGACCAAAAGTGAAAAAGGAGGAACAAAAAAACAAATTTCGAGGTCAACATTCTAAAACCTGGAACATTTATAGTGTTGTATCAAGTGAAAGAATAACACTTCACTAGAGTCGACATCTAGACCGATCAATCTAGATAACTATCTTTCGACCTAGACATAAAATTAAGTGTGAATTTCAATAGACGTAACGCTATCTACGATGGGTTTGAGTATAGAGATAGATGATCTAGACTCTAGAAAAGGGATCATGGAGGAAGGACTAGAATTTTGATCAGCAAAATGGATGCCTGCCTCTGACAAAAGGTTTTCTTTTCAATTTTGCTGTCACTAGTTTCATTGTATTTTTTCCGACCATTTGAGATATAAATCGCGATAGAAAAAGTTAACAGTACATGTAAACACTGTGAGATCACACGTTCAGCTTAGCTAGCACTAGAACGGTGGCGGGTAAAACGAATCTATAAATACATCATAACATCGGGAAAGGAGAGAGGAATACAACATAAACTTAACATCATTGATAATTTAATAATAATCATATCGCCATTTTGTTTATGCATGTTACTGGCTGTTATCTGTACGGCAACATTAAGGCTCAATGTTATAGATCTACAATAATTTTAACAAGGAGCCGGACGTTCACCTACCCAAACCGCAGGGCCTCGATCGTGGAATTATAAACTCGTACATTTCCGTGGATTTCAAAAACGATGATTGTAAACTCAGGAGGAAAGGATGAAAAAGTGCAGAAAGGCAGAAAATATCGAGGAAAGGAGGAGATTCCTCCTTTTGAATGCAAAAAACAAGAATGTCCGCAGATCAGTGGAAAACCATCATCACTGTAATATAATGAGGGCTTGTAACAGCCATGTCTTCCAATATGGGCACGGTAGTCCAAGAGTATAGTGCGCAGCTCCTGATCAGAAGGTAGCAGGTTTGATTCTCACCCTGGCAGCCACATTTCTGTCCCCGCTGGTTAAAACTGCGCCAACAAAATGCTCTGGGTATCTTGCTCTGAGGCCCAGTCGCCATATATAACCTTTCATGAGACGTAGGAGCCGGTAAAGGGGGACAAACTGGTGCGAGCTGTAGAGTGTTGGTCATCCTATCACAAAATCTACAGGTAAGATGTCAGGTTGGGTCAATTTTGGTATAATGTGACCCGCTGAGACATGAGTCTGGTATCCATACACTGCCTTGAATGTTGCAGCATGTCAGACATTAGTCTTGAGACCCATTACCATATGGTATCCTTTCAGATAACCTAAAAAAGGTAAAACTACGAGAAGGCTTATCTCCTTCAGAGAACACAGGAACACAGGGGCCACTAAACTCGAAGAGAGAGAGAGAGAGAGAGTGCCAGTTTCACGGAGCGAGGCTTACCTTGTCCTCCAGGGCCTTGGACATGACAGGGAAACACGCCCAGAAGTGTCGCAGCAGCTCCAGCATGGCGCTGTACGTCTGGCGGATTTCTTCCCTCGTTGCGGGGCTCACTTGCTCTGAAAACAGTCACGACTTGGGATAATGTCATTTAAATACAGATGGAATTTTGATTTGATCGACGTTTGGATATTTTAACACAAAAAGAACAAAAACAAAAAATAATTAATTTGAAAATACTAAGTTAAAAAATTATGATGTAAATCTGGACCCTTCCATTGAAACTAAGGTGATTATATTTAAACTGCTTTTTTCCTTTCATTTCCTGAGCTAAAAAATTTAAATGTACATTGCTATATTCAATAATTCAAAAATTGTTTGAATATTTTTCATTTTCGTGCGTTAAAGATAACATTCAGATGTTATTCAGAAGATAATATATAAAGCATTAGTTTTTTTATTTTAGTTTCAGACATTGTGCTTTGTATCAGGCTGGCCAACTGAAGTCTTCATTCAATTTGCTTACCAAAGGGACATGAACTTAAACACTTAATGTTACAGCAACCATAACTGAGAGGGACTGACAAAAGTAGAGGAGAGACACAGAAAAACAAAAATTCATTAAAAGAAAGAGAGACAAACAGACAGACGACAAACAGACAGACTCAGCAAGATAGAGAGTGAGGGGGAGAGAAAGAAACACAAAGAATGAGAGAAAGGGAGGTAGAGTGAGAGAAAGATGAGACAAAGACGAAAAAGAAAGAGAGAGGGACAGAGAGAGACAGAGAGAGAGAGAAAGGGGAAAAAAGGGGAGAAAGAGAGAGAAGGAAAGAAATAGAGACACAGATAGAGACACGGAGAAATGGGGAAAGACAGTAAAATAGAGTGTGAGGGAGAGAGATGGAAAGAGAGATAAAGTACGCAGACAATCACGCCTCAGAGTTTTTGTTTTGTTTTGCCTGCTGTCTAGTCTGACTCACTGTGCAGCTTCTGCAGGCTGGTCCCGGACATGAGGGCGCCCCCTGGCGAGAGCTTGCCTAGAGCTGAGAGAAAGATGAGACAGAGAGGAGAAAGAAAGATAGAGGGACAGAGAGAGACACAGAGAGAGAGAAAGGGAAAAAAGTGAGAAAGAGAGAGGAGGAAAGAAATAGAGGCACAGATAGAGACATAGAGAAATGGGAACAGACAGTACAATAGAGTGTGAGGGGAAGAGATTGAAAGAGAGATAAAGAGAGCAACTAGAAGTAGGCAGAAAATCACGACTCAGTCTTTTTGATATATTTTGACTGCTGGTCTCGGGCTGTCTAGTCTGACTCACTGTGCAGCTTCTGCAGGCTGGTCCCGGACATGAGGGCGCCCCCTGGCGAGAGCTTGCCTAGAGCAGCCAGAGCCTGGCCTCCGTTCAGGACCTGGGCACGGAGTAACGCACGATTCATGTTACAGGCTTCATATTACAGGCTTAATATTCCCAAAAACAGATCAAGTTACATATTACATTAAAATAGCAAACAAATTTCTTTGTTGATCTGCCGAGAAAAGCCACTTTCACTACATATTCCACCAGCTTGCTGCAGCCTGTTTGGCCACATTTTACACAAGGATAAGAACATTCATGCTATAAAGCATGACAAGCAGATTTTACTCCATATGGTAACAGTTAATAGAGCAGAATTTATTCCACGAAGTAACAACCAACGGGGTCAACCCAAAACAATCTTACCAACAGTGCTTAACAGAGATTTGGCACTGATATGAATATCCAATGAGAGCACACTTTGGTGAAAAACTGGCCAAGCACAGGTGCGAGTGAGATTGTCATACTTGTCTTGCATGCTGTCTCGCATCACACATCACAACACACACAATGCTATGTTCAGACCATGCACTAGGACTGTGATACTTGCCTTCTGTTCGTGTACCCCAGTTTTAAACATTCAATTTTTTATCCCATCCCACAACGCAGAACGTTCCGTCCACACTTACATGAGTAAGATAGTCATACTCATCTCGTAGGTTTGGCTTTACAGTACCAAATTGAAATCGGCCATCATATGACACAAAGCTTGGTCAGACTATGCTTTGGGACAGTTGAGTTGGTTAGTTCACGTCCAACTTCAGCAATGTATAGACTATCATGTTGACTGGTCACAAGACTTACGTATGACAAACCAGTGCGCAGAGACCTGAACTCCCCTGCTGGTCACATTAAACTGAAGCAACACCAACCCATTAATAGGATAAACACCCTACCATTTGCGCAGTTCTAAATCTCATAATACAACACAGAGTATTTTGTCCACACTTCTGAGTAAGTTAGAGTTGTATTTACGTCAAGTCAGCACAGTAGCAGCTATATTAACTTTGGAGTAAGATTGCCATGTGTATAGATTGTCTTTAGGTTTGGTGTTGAATCCCACACCGCCCTGCTCAGACTGTACACCTACAACCGCCCTACCTGTCGTCTGTCCGAGCCCCAGGTGGCCACCTCCCGTCCCACACCGCCCTGCTCAGACTGTGCGCTACAACCGCCCTACCTGTCGTCTGTCCGAGCCCCAGGTGGCCACCTCCCGTCCCACACCGCCCTGCTCAGACTGTACACCTACAGCCGCCCTACCTGTCGTCTGTCCGAGCCCCAGGTGGCCACCTCCTGTCCCACACCGCCCTGCTCAGACTGTACACCTACAGCCTTCCCACACCGCCCTGCTCAGACTGTGCGCTACAGCCGCCCTACCTGTCGTCTGTCCGAGCCCCAGGTGGCCACCTCCCGTCCCACACCGCCCTGCTCAGACTGTTCTTCTACAACCGCCCTACCTGTCGTCTGTCCGAGCCCCAGGTGGCCACCTCCCGTCCCACACCGCCCTGCTCAGACTGTACACCTACAACCGCCCTGCTCAGACTGTACACCTACAGCCGCCCTACCTGTCGTCTGTCCGAGCCCCAGGTGGCCACCTCCTGGGCCAGAGCGTTGACGGCTCCCTCCGTGCTGACCGAGTCGCCCGCGTCTCCAGCGCCCGCCGAGGGCAGGCCGGACATCGAGGTCCCGCCGCAGGTGGGGGCCGGCCCAGCCAGGTACCGGTCCATGTGGGACAGCCTGGGGGGGTAAAAAGGTGGTTATGGTAAATGTCTGTTTCTTACGGTCAAACGCCAGTAACTAGGCTTTATCGTCGAGTGCTCCCAAGACTGAGCGGGGATACCAGGACTTCCGTCTTGGCGGGTCACGTTATACTGACACCACCAGCCTCTCATAGGGAGAATAAATAGGAACCATAGCAACCTGATCAGATTTTTTTTTCATACAAGATTTTCAGGTAACTATGATTCTGATTACGTTGTATTTGCATTATAATTCTAGTAATTTATTGATTGCTTGATAACATTAAAACATACATCACTTTGAGCAACGTACAGGGTAATAAAGCTACAAAAACGCACTTTCTTATTTTATTGTTGCTTAGGTGATAACAAAATGTAATCCATGTAAAAATTGAATGTAACATTGGTCTCACCGAAGAGACACCCCCTCCGACTTTCCGTCTTTCTCCAGATCTTCATACTGCAGCTTCTCTTTGATCCTCCTCTGGGGAAAGCAGAGGAAACTTAATAGCAGTAGCTTTACATAATAACAAACATTATCAACATGGTTAAAACTAGTCCAGATATATTGCATATTTATTGAACTTTTCAGAATTTTTGGGGTGGGGAAAGTTTTCCAGACATAGAACTCAACGAGTCAGAAAGATATTAGGATGTTTCAAGAATTCGGAAAATTTTCAGAAAAGTGTCATCTCTATGTACGGTCGTATGTTCTGTTTTATTCAATTTCTTAAAATTAATTTCTGATCCCTTGACTAGAGCGTAGACTGTTTCTTTAGTTGTCTAAGACCGTGAGGAGATGTGTACACTGCTGTAGCAGCGCAGCAACACCAGTAAGCCATCTGGTCAAAATGAAACAAATCTTTCTTTCCCTATTGCCAACTGCCAGGGAACTCATGCAGGTTGTGAACAGCTGGCGGCTCTAGACTAAGAACCATGCTTATTGCACTCACTAAAAAGTAGGAGTTGACCATGCACACAACATGTCTTTATATAATTCCTTGTTAAAGTCGTTTGTTCTCTATCTTCTCTCCTTCTCTTCTTTTTTGCAGTCTCCCCCTCTCTCTCTCTCTCTCTCTCTAAAAATAATAATAATAATAATAATAATAATAATAATAATAATAATAGATGATGATGATGATGATGATGATGATGATGATGATGATGATGATGATGAGGATGATAATGATGATGATTATGATGATGATGAGGATAATGATGATGATGATGATAATAATGATAATAATATAATAATGATAATAATATGCCAGAAGAAAAGTAAGACAACAAACCTTTTTTCTATGAGGTTCAATAGGAGCTGGTCGGAACTCGTCTGTTTTACTACTGGAAGAAACACCAAGAGAAACTGTTCCGTTGAGATGTTTTGATTTCTGAGATTTCTTCACGCCTTCCTGATCAGAGTGTCCAGTAGTGCCGTTTGTGCCGTTGGAGACAGCTGTTGATAATTTCGTCAATAAAAAAATTTATAGGTCCTTTTGTGTGGGCATGAGATAAAAATTAGAATCATTAAAACTATAGAAGACTATAAATATGATTGTTTGTTGACATTAAAAGCGGATGAGTTCCTGTGCAGTTGGTTTTATGCTTAGCTAAGTACTCTATTCATGGGATGCTTACTGTTTATATCAATCTATCAATCATGTGTCTATGTGAGACAATGTTTTTTATCATTTTCTGCAGTTTTTTAACAAGAGTACCATGAACCCTGGCAGACATGTATATTCATTTTTACCCATAATGGTTGCCCCCAAGAAAGGGGTGAAAAAAAAGAAACAAAAACAAAAAAAGACTTTCCATAAACCTCAAATAAAGGAATGTACTGAATACTGGATTATAATACGGACATAAATTAGAATTTCTAAAGGGGACTGTAAAATTTACTTCTCAGGTGAAATGTACTTGTGTTTGATGCAAAGCTATTACCCTATAAGAATAGAAAATGCATATAGTATATGCATCTGATGTTCTTTCAACACAGCTAGAATTTATTTGCTTTATGCCAAAAAGTTATTCTACTTTATTGATTTATTTACTCCATATGCATATCGAGTCCTTTTGCTATAGCTCAAAGTTATATCTCTTGCTCTATGCTGGGTGAGAAATGTATATGATCAAAATAAATCTAGTGCATTTTTATTTGTTCTATATAAGGAAGTAAGTCTAGTGAGAAAGCTATAGGAACTATGAATAAATCTAGTGCATTTCTATGTGTTCAAAAGGAAAATAAATCTAGTGAGGAATTTATTTGATCTATGACTAGTAGACTATATAAATATGGTGATGAATTCTTCTGACCCATGCTGCAAATTAGAGATCTAGTAAAGACTATCTGATCCATGCTACAAATTTACTTCTAGCGTGGAATTCATGTAGCCTGGTAAGAAAACATCAAGCAGGGCCGAGTGGAACGTACCGCTAGTCTCTGGCTGGGAGGAGGCGTCGCAGACTCGCAGGACCATCGTGGAGTGCTGGTTGAACCGGCGGATCATCGCCTGGTTGGCCTGGTTCTGACTCGCCCGGCTGTCGTCGATGATTCCTCGATACTCCTGCACGTTACGACAGACATTCGAACAGTTATTGTGTGTTTGTTATTAATCGCAAGAGGGGAATACAGAAACGGACCCCCACACTGTTTTTTTTTTAAACATATGCAATAAACATTTTATCTCTACGGGCTGTTCAACTATAGTGTTTTAAATTGGTCACGCCATGAGAGATAATAGGCCTATTAAGTACTGTATGAACTGTGAGAAAGTTTGTTCCTTGTTTCTTTCATGCCAAACTAGATTACACTCCTATATGCAGACCTCTCTCTCTACTTGAAAAAGCCCCATTTAAGTACTCGCATGGCAAAAAAAAAAATATACATTTTTCAGTAAAAACAGGTACGAATGCAGTTTTTCTCTATCAATTGGGTCAGTACATGTATTCAGTACATGTGCATAGGCAGTGTCTATGCAAACTATAGAGTATAGTACTATAGTGTATCTGCCTCAATATTGCTATACACAAAAAAACAACAACAAAAACAACCGAACAACCTATTGCCGATTATAGAAATACTTTGTTAACTACATTTTCCTTTAAAATTCCATTTTGACAAAATTATGGCTATGTGTAATGTACAACAAATAAGTAATAAAACTTATAAATATTGAACATTACATTCTGAAACACTTCAATTTCAAGCATATGAGGAAACAGGAAAGAGAGAGAGAGAGAGAGATACAGAGCAGAGAGAGAAGAGAGACAGGCACACACGCACACACACACACAGTCAGACAGACAAACAGATAGAGAGAGACATGCAGAAAGAGGGGGCATTAAAAAGAAGAAATAAAAATAGAACGAGAGAGGAAGTGAGAGAAAATGAAGACAAGTCTAGAAAACCTAGAGAGAATGAAATAAATAAGGAGATTGAGAGAGGAGACACACAAACACACATACACAAAGACAAGTTTAAAAGCCAAGAGAGGGAGACAGAGAGACAGAGAGAGATAAGTTAAAGAGCGAAGAGAGAAGGAGTGATAGAGAGAAAGAAAGAGAGTGAGTGAGAGAGGAAGAGAGAAAGGACGGGGGAGGTAGGGGGTCCAAATCCCAGGAGAAAAATCTGAGGGTTTTTGTCATTTCTTTGGAAAGAAAGACGGTAATTTATATCAAAATTTGGTCAGAAGAACTATTATAAATTGTGATGTCTTAAGTGCGTATAAACTCAGCCATGTCCTTCCTGATCAGAGTGTCCAGTAGTGCCGTTTGTGCCGTTGGAGACAGCTGCTGATGATAATTTCGTCAATAGAAACAATAAGAAAATGTACATGTTTTTTTGTGTGGGTATGACATAAAAATTAGAATCATTAAAACTATAGAAGACTATAAATATGATTGTTTGTTGACATTAAAAGCGGATGAGTTCCTGTGCAGTTGGTTTTATGCTTAGCTAAGTACTCTATTCATGGGATGCTTACTGTTTATATCAATCATGTGTCTATGTGAGGCAATGTTTTTTATCATTTTCTGCAGTTTTTTAACAAGAGTACCATGAACCCTGGCACACATGTATATACATGTTTATCCATAATGGTTGCCCCCAAGAAAGGGGTGAAAAAAAGAAACAAAAACAAAAAAAGACTTTCCATAAACCTCAAATAAAGGAATGTACTGAATACTGGATTATAATACGGACATAAATTAGAATTTGTGTAATGTACAACAAATAAGTAATAAAATTATATATTGAACATTCACTTTCTGAAACACTTAAATTTCAAGCATATGAGGAAACAGGAGAGAGAGAGAGAGAGAGAGAGAGAGAGAGAGAGAGAGAGAGAGAGAGAGAGAGAGAGAGAGAGAGAGAGAGAGAGAGAGAGATAGAGAGGAGAGAGAGAGAGAGAGACAGGCACACACGCACACACACACAGTCAGACAGACAAACAGATAGAGAGAGACATGCAGAAAGAGGGGGCATTAAGAAGAAGAAATAAAAATAGAACGAGAGAGGAAGTGAGAGAAATGAAGACAAGTCTAGAAAACCTAGAGAGAATGAAATAAATAAGGAGATTGAGAGGGGAGACACACAAACACACATACACAAAGACAAGTTTAAAAGCCATGAGAGGGAGACAGAGAGACAGAGAGAGATAAGTTAAAGAGCGAAGAGAGAAGGAGTGATAGTGAGAAAGAAAGAGAGTGAGTGAGAGAGGAAGAGAGAAAGGACGGGGGAGGTAGGGGGTCCAAATCCCAGGAGAAAAATCTGAGGGTTTTGGTCATTTCTTTGGAAAGAAAGACGGTAATTTATATCAAAATTTGGTCAGAAGAACTATTATAAATTGTGATGTCTTAAGTGCGTATAAACTCAGCCATGTGTATAATGTTATCGACCAAGGTCCGAGCAATCATGCTTTGTTAATCCTGTCGCTGTATAGGATTTTCCTTGTGACCCATTATCTAGATCTATAACGCACGTCCGTGCACTGACAAATATGAATCAAGATTCAATCTAGATCTAGCTTTGATCCAGAGTTCCATCTCAAATGTGTTTGTGGTTTGGATACATTGTAGCTCCTCAAAGACAAATTGCCTGATTAGAACAAGGTTTCTACATTAAGATTTACATGCTAGTCTGAATTAGGCCTGCATTAATTTACTAGGTTTTAGGTTGCAAAATTACACAGGTGCATGTTAGACAGCAACAACCGCATCAAGTTAGATAAAAAAAAAAGGGTAATAAACTTTAAGAACAACCACAATGATTCGGTGGAAATAACATCAGGTGCAGAGGATTGGATGTGAAGACTGAAAGATCGGCATTAATTGGAAGGAAGATTTGTGTACATGAAGAAGTTGCAAATAAGAAGGAAGGTCAAGGGCTACATGTTTAGATGATATTGATCGCAAGAATAAATGATGAACCAGATCTACATTACTACAGAGGGATCGGTATGATTTGGGCGAATGAATGCGAGAGAAAACTACGGGTTGGGACTGATCGGTATCGCTGAAGTTGTTGACTAACCTTATTTTGATAGCACTGTATAACAAGTATGTAAAAAAGGAAAAATATCGCCTATCACTAAATAACATAAATCGTTCATTATTTTCCTTCGCCCACGCACACAGCATCGGAGACTTTCTTTATTCTTTTCTAGTTTCAGTCGCGTGATTGAGAGGAAAATTGTTGCCGTACCTCACATACATTGTGAAAAACAGAGGTGTTGCCCGGAAGGTTGTATATTTTAAATAAAATAAAAATAAAAATGAACCAGAGTATTTGGGTAGAAAAAGTTGAGGAAAATAGCAAAGCGTACCGGTTAGCACCTGCGGGAGGTGAACTTTCAGTACCCTTTCAAACATCTCAAAAACTAAGATCTAAGAGAATAGGCTTCGATAAAGAGCGCATTACCCTAAGGCTATGACAAAATATGTCATCATGACGGACTTGGCTGAAATGTAATAAGTGCAGATCATAAGTTTTGTCGCAGCGGAAACGGGCTAGTCTTGGGTGCCTTGATGAGAGGCGACCACATGCAGATATTGAGAAAAAATCGGCGATCGTCTTGCTGAATATCTTCAGTTTGAAAAAGCAGCACATTTCTGTTGAAATCGGGAAATCAGGATTGATGACGAAAATTGGTATGTACGGATCAAATCGGTACAAGTAGACAGGTCTGTATATGCAGCCTTTTCCATACCTCATCCACTGCTTGGTCTTTAATATTCAGCAGATCTACCAGAGGATCATTCACATTTTTGTTGATTTCATCTTTCATGACTGGGGTAAAAAAACATCATTTGTATTTTAATCATGACAACTCACAAGCCCCACAAAATAGCTTTAGTTACATAATTAACAAAATATTTTATGCAAGGGTGATAATTTCATCAGGTGAATAAAATGCAAAGTACAGATTAGTGATATTGTTCCAATTTTTTTGTCTACATTGAATTTCTCACTTATAAAGATATAATATTAAATAAAGGGTATGAAATTAAACAATTTAGAGATATTTACGTCATCTATAGTTAAAAAAAAAAAAATGCACACAAAATAAAAAGTTGACATTGACAGTCTCTGCACTGATAATGATATTTTATTTTGTTTTAATTATATAACCCACCTTGAATATCCTTATCATAGTAAAATACTTTACAAACAAGACGTTACTTGTTCGTCCTTATGGTTACAATTCACTGAATCCCCACCTTCTTCATCTTTCTTTGCGCAGTCTGTGAAGATGTCTTTGGAGGCGAGTATGTGCCGGTCCCTGTGGAAGTAGTGGGACTGGAAGAAGCGCGTCCAGAACTCGCTCTCGCTGATTTGATCTGGCACAACCTCTGCGTGTTTCTTTTTCACTGAATATGGAGGAATTTACTTTTTTCAACAATATTTATAGGCACAAGATAAAATAGAAATGTAGGAATATATACATTTCAGAATTGCTCTAGATACAAAAGCATCTTTTATGCGCAAAGTAGACCAGCTGTGAATAAAATTGAAAAAATGAACTGAGTTGATTTAAGATTTGAGGTATATCATTTCATCATCATCATCATCATCATCGGTATTTTGATTAACGTGCAGGTACTGGGGCAACATCCACATCAGTGGACCCCCTTCCAGGTAGCTGGCTTGCTGCACGCATGGCTGATCTCACACCAGATCTCCAGGTGTTTCTGTCATGAGGGTCAGTTGTTGAGAGTTTCCAGTCTTTCCGATCCCTCTCTGTCACCTGCTTCCATGTCATTCTGGGTCTCCCTTTTCCACGACTTCCTGTTACTTGCATGTCCAATGCTGTCTTGATAGCTCCGCTTGACCGTTCCACGTGGCCATACCACCGGAGTCTTCTCTCCTTCAGAATGAGGTTCAGGTCCTCAAGGCCAAGAAGCGTCAATAGCTCATTTGACCTAGTGGTGGCCACATCTTCTGGCTTCACATTGCAGATCTGTCTTATCATTGCCCTGTCGTTTCTCTGCAGGCGTTGAAGGTTTGGCTTGGTCAAGGGCCATGTCTCGCTAGCATGGAGCATTGCACTCCGCACACAAGTGCTGTACACATGACCCCGCGTCTTGTATGAGAGGTGGCGAGACAAAAGAACTGGTAGTAGTTCTTTAAACTTCTTCCAAGCTGTCTTCACACGTGTTGTGGTTGCAAGGTCACAGCCACCAGCTGCCGAGAGCATATCTCCCAGGTAGCAGAAAGAAGCTACGACATCCAGCTTGTCGGATCCCACCTGGACTTCACTCTGTGGTCTGCCATCGATTGGTCTCGCAGTTCCCTGGCATCGACTGCACTTGAAATCTGAGTCCTTCGTCAGGCGTTTCAGCCCGCTGCATTTCTTGTGTACCCACTTCTTGCAGCCTTTGCAGAAAATGCTGTTGCTACCTACACCAGTGCAGCAGACAGCACAGGGGAACTCGCCTGAGTTCTGGAGAAGATCCAGGTTATTACCGCAGATCATGATCTTGGTCTTCCTTGCATTCACTCTCAGACCCTTTTCCTCCATACCTTCCTTCCACGTCAACAGCCTACTGACACATTCCTCAAGTGACTCCGCTATGATGACTAGGTCGTCAGCATAAAGGTCCTCCCAGGGGACACCAGATCGGAATTTTATGCGCAAAGTAGACCAGCTGTGAATAAAATTGAAAAAATGAACTGAGTTGATTTAAGATTAGAGGTATATATTGTCATGTAAATTGCTTGTAAAAAATGTTTGGCTAAGATAAATAAAATAAATCTAATAGCATCCAAATGTTTTGTAACGCAAGAACTGATAATTCAGTCTTCTCTTTCTATCTGTTTTCAATAACAAGGATACAATTATTTCAGAACACAAGGGCACAAGCTCTACCACTACCAAAGTTCAAATACAAACAATAAATCAAACATTATATCGTTACCAATCTCTCCTTCACTAGTTACATTACTGTGATGCCAACTGGATCTATTTTTTTACTGAACTTTTTATTTTCGTATAGTAGGACTTTTGCAAAGAATATGAAATCCAACCCCATACCAGATGACTTTATACATACAGAAATAATTTATATTTACGAAAAATTAGGATCCCTGTAGATCAAGTCATGAAGACATTTTGAACCTACTGTCGATTGCAATGGAAGATTTGATGAATTCAAGCCATTTTCTAAAACTCACCCAACTATTAAGACTAGTTCATGCTATAATTTGTAAGAGCAGATAAGAAACACTTTCTTACTTTTCATGCCCCCCAAAAAGACTTTTTTGCTATGCAAAACAAAAAAGGAGCACTATCTTTGTATTTTACGTTTAGACTATAGATTGATTTACCCATTGGATATGTTTTGAATATGGACTGTATGATGTCTGTGGTCAGGTTATACTTGCGACCGTTAGCACCGTCTGTTTGTGGTTTGATGTCAGACTGGAATATACAAAACACACAGAGAAGTCATAGTCAACCATTCTTTAGTAAGATCCAAAGTTATTTCTGAAATATTTCAATTTTGTGCACATGACAATAAAAATATTTGGCTTAATTTAAAAACATAAAAGTATCAGGTTTGTGGGAGGGTTTTTTTCAAGATATAAGATGTATGCAACTAATATTCTGGCCTGCGTCGTTGGGGCCTGATGATGATGAAGATGATGAGGACGATAGCAGCTGGGGAAAAAAAAACAACAGCGGCACCAAAATAGATTAGAGAAGTAATTTCATGAAAGTTTAGAACTCAGCAATCTTTTAAATTAAACAATTCATTCTCTTGACCTTTTTGGTTAATAAGTAGATTAGACTCATAAATATCGTAGGGAGGAATAGGATATATATTATTTTGACATGGATTTGTTATATAAAACATAATTTAAAAATTACAAAAATTTGGGATCTATGTTCAGTTTACAAATGGTCTCATTTGGTTTCAAATAACTAATAAAAACAACAGTAAAATTTTGACTCATTGCACACGAAAACTTTTTTTTCTCAAAACCATAACAAACAAAAAAAATTGAGTTATAGTATGTAACGCATTGTACTATAAGTTGATCTATTCATTTCCTCACCCTTTTTAGGTGCGTAACTTTTGGGTAGCGGATTGGCTAGATGTATGTACATTATCTTGTTTGGTTGCATAACGATTGTATTTCAAGCCTAAGAATTTAGTTGTGAGTTTTGCTTACTGAACACAGCCCTTCTCGAACCTCCGGCTTAGTTCTAGAATAGTAATGACCTCGTCACCTCTTGTTTACCTTTATTCTGATTGGTTGTTAATTGCTAAAGAGGTGTACCGAGAATATTCTCTTATGATTTACGTAATTCTTGTTCTGGATGATTCGACGAAATTTTGTATAAATAAGAATCTCAATTAGATTTAGGCAGAGTCAACATTGTTTTCCAGAGTCTACATTGAAACTCCAGTAATTGTACTATTGAGCCGTCCTACAAACATTGTAAAGTATAACCCTTTTGTTGGATTAAACAGTGTGCAATTGTTACTTGCGGACTTCGGATTTATTTTCTATGGACGAGTCGTGTGATTGGCTGTGAATATTTTTAATACCCCTAGACAAACAGAGCCTAACAGATTACCACCTCACCAGCAAATCTGTTACATAGTACCATCCTGCTAGTTTGTTGGCAAAATTTTGCTCCCCTAAAGCCTTGGCATTAAAAGTATTTTGCAGACTATTTAAAAATAATCTGAATGATAAGGATAACGTTCTGGTTTACTAATAAATCAATGAAGGTGAGTATTGACATTAACTATGGAGAAAATATCAAGGTAGTACTTAAAAAAAAACTTTTTTGTAGTAAACTTATTGGCAAACATTTGTTTTTCTTTGCTTTTCCGTATCAACCTACGATTAGTTATTCATAAACTGGATCTGCTTCTCATCTCTCTTACCCTTCTCTCTATTTCACTTCTCTAACTATGTGACTCTCTCTCTAACTCCCTCCCCTATAATCTAGTACTCATACGTGAGATCTAGAGGACCAGAACTCCTCAGGGGTGACAACTCCACTGACAACCAGATCTTTGTACAGCTGGAAAGCCTCTGGATTTTGTTGTAGCACTCTGAGTATTGCCAAAGAAAAGGAAAAACAAGTTGCAATCATTCATAATAATTTTGTTACCTTGAGCAAGTTAAATTTTAATGAAAAATTAAATTAAATGTATCTTACTGTATAACTATCTTTTGTACGAGTAACATTAAACTTTTAGCATGGCCAGCACTCTATCACTCAAGTTGAATTCCACTTGTAATATGAGTTTGTTTTCCTTGAAACACTTCAATTTTTAGATTAACTGATTACAAAAATTGTTTTCAAGTACATCCCCTGGAGAACAACCAGAAAAGCAACTTTAAATGTGAGTCACAAGTCCCTATGAAATGTTTTGTCTAAAGCCTGCTTAGCAGAGAAAAGGTAAATTATTGTGACCTTATCGACAAATGAAAATATCATTTTTTTTCAACTTTGTCGAAGTTGAAGAACATTTGATGCTTTTTTTTCTATATACTCCTAATCACTCAAAGGTCGAAATTTTCAACCTGGGCCTGATTTAAGCTGATTGTCTAACATATCCCCTGAAAGACCACATAAGCAGATCTCATTGGTAAAGTAAAGCAAGAGTCGGACAGAGAACAGTCTAAGCATAGTACAAAACACAAACCCACTTAGGGAGGCTTTACCGTATTTATAAGTATTGAAACAAGACAAGAGTTTGTTTATAAGGCAATGTTCAGTCTAAACCTTGTACAAAACACAAACCCACTTAGGGAGGCTTTACCGTATTTACAAGTATTGAAACAAGCCAAGAGTTTGTTTATAAAGCAATATTCAGTCTAAACCTGTTCTTCTCCTCGAGCTCGGAGCTGATCTTGCGCTTGAACCGTGGCAGCAGCTGCTGCAGCAACTCCTTGACGGCCTCCCGGTCTTGCTTCTGGCTGGTCCGTCCAGCGGGGTTGGTGAACAGAAACGTGTTGGCGCTGTTGTCATGCAGGATCACCTGGAGCTGGACCTTCTCCTTCGTCTCGGGGGAGATTTTCTGGGCTGTTGGAATGAAAATTAAACCTTTAACGTACGGCGATATAACATAACGTAAACATATCCAGTTTGGAAAGTACATTAAAACAGAAACTTACAAGAAAAATGTATAACATATTTATTTTCAAAACTAGAAGAAGTACATCATACATCATTACCACAGTGTTAATTAGTATTATTCAATTACTGAACTTTGAAACAGTACATAGATTTTTAAGCTTTCAATTATTCAAGCCCTTTCAAAATCGTAATGAATTTTACATCACAAGTTCATTCAATGCAATCCCTTCTGTTATTTTCAAGATGGAATAAATATATTATAACATATATACCGATAAAGGCCACACATTCCATTTTTAGCTGTACCTTGTTGAAATGAAATGCTTGATCAAATTAAAGCATATACCTCATGAACTTGACACCTAAGTAAAAACAAAAATGTCTTTGATCAATATACCACATTTATCGCCTGACTAGATTTTTTTTTATTAATGCTGAAAAGTTTTCCTCTCCTACTTAGCAGTGAACTGGACGCCAACCTTTGATATCTGCATACAGGTAGCTGATGTTGAAGACATCTCTCGATTCCAGCATCCAGGCCATTCTCTCCCCCATCATGTATAGAGTGCCATCCGTTTTCTTGTTCCTCACATTTTTCACAATCAGAAGCACTTCCTCCGAGGACTTTGACATTATGGTCTACTTATTGTCCGATTGCGTTATTGAAACAAAGCAACAGCTTTCATGGCTTTAGCATCTCGAGTTGAAAAGGCTCATGAGGTCATTTTTTTTCCTTGGAAAGAGTAGAAAAAATGTTTTGACAGCCCTTCAAGAGGCAAGGACCTAGAAAAGAATTTTTTAAAAGTTTTAAACTCATTCCTCTAAAGTTGTTGTTTGGCATTGTCAAACGATTACCAACATCTGAGCAGTGATGAACAGGAATGCCTGTTCGATAGTGGTATCTGTTCTCTTTTAAAAAAAAAGATTTATATAGTTTTATAAATATAAAATCAAGTTGAGTTGAGTTATTGCGGAAGGGCCCCACGTCATACTATTCATGTGCCACACAGAGACAGGGAGGGGAGATTTGGATTTATGTCTCAGGCGGTCATATTATACTCAAACCAACCCAACCAGTAGGGGATTTAAAATCAAACTTTGATCAATCACAGGTTTTTTAACGGCAGACATCCCAATAAGAAGATCTATGGATAAGCTCAAATCACTTGAGCCAGTTTCCCCTCAATAAAGAGATATAAGGCAGAGAGAGAGAGAGAGAGAGAGAGAGAGAGAGAGAGAGAGAGAGAGAGAGAGAGAGAGAGATAGATAGAGAGAGAGAGAGAGAGAGAGAGAGATAGATAGAGAGAGACAGACAGAGAGAGAGAGACAAAACAGACTGAGAAGAAGTAGAAGGGGATGAGGAAACTTGGGAACAGATTAAGCAGAATTTCGTATCAAGATGTACAGATGTAGATATTTATTATAACATAGATCTCTAGACACCTGATCTAGATCTACAGAAAATGTTCAATGACAGTCCTGACTAGTTTTCTTGATTAGTTTTAAAACCAACATTGGTTTGTCCTTGATTGGGAGATCTGCCTGCTGTAGCATCTAGATCTATCTAATGTCTCTAGTAATGGAAGTATCTTCCAAGACCACAATTGTGGTTGCCCAGCCCAGAGTCAGTCTAGAGAGACCACGAAAGTTGTAGGGTGTGCAAGCGTGAGGATGGCACTTTCATTTTCTTGGGTTTGGCCGTTCTATTTGTATTTCCTAAGCTACTTCACCCTACCCATTGCTGGTCTTGCTCTTTCTTTGCCTTCTCTTACAAATTTCTGGATCTCTAGATCTAAGTCATGGGAGAGAGAGGTGGGGAGAGAGATTTAGAGGGAATAAAGAAAAAGGAGGTAGGGGTGGGGGGAGAGAGAGAAAGACGAGAGAGATTGAGAGAAAGAAATAGAGAGCATGATTGGGCGAGAGAGGAAATATATCATCTATAGGGAGGGAGGGAGAGAGAGAGAGAGAGAGAGAGAGAGAGAGAGAGAGAGAGAGAGAGAGAGAAAAACGGAACATGAAAATATAGAATTATAATCTTCAAATTAATTACAAAACTAGAATCTAGATTAAATCTAGATTTTCACTTTAGAAGGATGTGATTAGCTCAAGGCTTTTTTTTTCTCTCTTCCAATGGTAGATATCAAATTCAAAGTGCACATACCAGCAACTTCTGTCAGACCCAATACATGTATTGTTAAATGACAACAACAAATTAAGAAAGAAGGGATCAACAAAAGAAGCTCAATGATCTCTCTAGACTGGAGTCGAGAAGGGCCGCAATAGTGGTCTTCCTATATCTAGAATCTAGATCTAGGCACTCCTTGAGTTTTGTGGTCCCTAGCCTGAGGGCGATCAAATGGGTGGGCGTTCGGAATTCGATTATTAAAATTGAATAAAATACCATTCAGCTGTACTCCCTGTCTTTTTTTTTTTTACTGCCTGTATTAAAATTTAATAAAATACATGCCAGCTGTACTCCCTTTCTTTAAAAAAAATGTTATTGTTATTATTGTACATGTATAGGTATGATTTGTTTGATTCATAAAGACAGATTTGATTCAATTGTTTATTTGGACACAGGTTGTAATGCAGGCTCGGAAGGGGACAATCACACAAGCACATAAAATTGATCTGTTTAAAAGCAATTGAAGCTATCTCTGTCTGTCTCCCTCTCTCTCTATTCTCTCTTCACAGGCAGATTGGCTCCGATGTAATCGAATCCTACCAACCCACACTTCGAATCCCGACCACCAAGCCAATTTTATCGCCCACAGGCTAGGGACCACAAAACTCAAGGAGTGCCTAGATCTAGATCTAGAATCTTGAAGTCTAGATCTACATGAACATGATCTCAACATGTATACATACTAAATCTAATCTCTAGATTGTATTGGACTTTTTTTTACAAACCTTGTCTACAAATAGATCTATAAATAACAGAAACTGTCAGTAATTTTGTACTTATAATAATAATCAATACTAGATCTAATTAGTGCAAATTGAGTCTAGATGTAGTCTTTGAAAGTAATTTTACATGCTGTGGGCAACTTGTTTTTAACTTCTGTATTTAGGACTATTTTCTCAACTTTCGTTTACGATGAACAAAAATAAGTCTACAATCTTTACTTCCGTTTGTCACCGGTTCTTAGGGTGTGTCGTAAATTAAGTATAGAATCATTACTTATTCATCGATATCTCGTAATATCAACAATGGCCAATGCGTATGGAAATGGGTGGAAATTGGACTGTTCCGTGAGTTAAAGACAAAGCCTGTGGTTCAATGTGCATTAGTTGTTGTTGTTTTTTTCTGAAGACGTTCCAAATGCAGCACCTTTTTCAAGCATTGTGAGAGCAGAAAGTAGTGACTCTGGTAGGTAACAGGTAAAATAAAATTCCTTTCAAATTCGTCATTTCTCTAGTACATTACCCGTCAGAAGAAGTTCAAAGACACGCTCAAAGCGACAATAAAAGACTTCAACATTGATTTAACGCTGTGGGAGGTCCTTGCTCAATACCGACTGGCTTGGCGCGAAGCAGTCACCAAGGGAGCAAAGATGTATGAACAGCAGCGTCTACAGACCGCGAAGACCAAACGAGCAGCACGCAAGGTACGAGTCAACTGCAACCCAACTCCTCACGCTACAGCTGCACCATGGCACTGTCCCCACTGCAAGAGACATTGTAGAGCTCGGATTGGCCTCGTTACCTTTCCAACACACTGACGACCCAACTCCTCAGATTAAAAAAAGACGAAGATGGTCATCTCTTCCAGAGAAGGACGAAAACACCCTTAAGTAACATGCTTAGGCTCATCGCACTTCGAAATAATTTTTTTTTTCAATTAGAATTATTAAAACTCTATACATAGTTATAGATACATGAAACATTTAAATACTGATTCAGTGGACTCCAAGTAAGAACTCTCCGCTTACCAACCCATGCCGTCTTTGAATCGGCAAACTCTATAAAACATAATTTTGTGTTCTTTAGTTTACCTAACAACTAAACAGTTATTGGCTTCACATAAAGTCTAAGATCCCGTTTTAAGAGAGCTGGGCATATTAAGAAATTATTTTAAAGCCAAATTAAAATTTCACATAACCTAGAGTAGTGAATCTTTCTATAACCACGTAGAACTGGTGCGCTCATATCTGAATACCCGCGATTCGATAGTTCAATTTAGTTGGGATGTACATACACCAGCTTGTGAACCTGTCCAGACGGTAGGCTAGGCTAGAGATGCCATGTCAGAAGATCAGAGGAATTCTACCTCCGCTATCTCTTCGTCTCGCCGACTCGCGGTCGCCTGTTAGTCTACTGTCAGGGAGCTCAATGGGTTTTACACAGAGATGTAAACAGACGGACCAAAATCTCTCCGCAAACCCGTAGGACATGGCCCCAAATGAAGTATCTCTCTCTCTCTCTCTCTCTCTCTCTCTCTCTCTCTATCTCTCTCTGTCTCTCTCTCTCTCTCTCTCTCTCTCTCTCTCTCTCTCTCTCTCTCTCTCTCTCTCTCTCTCTCTCTCTCTCTCTCTCTCTCTCTCTCTCTCTCTTTTCTTTCTGTCTGTCTGTCTCTGTCTCTTCGCTATCTCTGTCTCTTTCTCTCTCTGTCTGTCTTCCTGTCTGTCTGTCTGTCTGTCTGTCTGTCTGTCTGTCTGTCTGTCTGTCTTTTTCTGCCTGCCTGTTTGTCTGTCTGTCTGTCTGTCTGTCTGTCTGTCTGTCTGTCTGTCTGTCTGTCTGTCTGTCTGCTTGTTTGTCTGTCTGTCTGCCTGCCTGTCTGTCTGTCTCGCTCCTCTTTTTCTGTATGGCTCTGTTTGTCTAGCACTCTTCCCGGTGGCTTTTTATATATTTTGACAAATCAATCGAACAATTTTAAAGGAATAAAAGAAAACGCTCTGTTTATCAGCTGTATGGAATTATATATATATATGCACATATTTTTTAAATAAAAGCAAAGTTTGTAAACTTAAAGACGCTAGATTTGGGCCCCGTCTACAGATGAATGCAACAAACAAAACCAAAATTAATAATAATAATAATAATAATAATAATAATAATAATAATAATAATAGTAATAATAATAATAATAATAATAATAATAATAATAATATTACTTTGGATCGACTGTTAGACGATGTGTGCATATAATAATAATTTATTGAACGAGAGCGACAACCAACAGTAGGCTCGCTTCCTTGAGAACAAATAAACGTTACTATGGAGGATGTCGATTTGGTTAGATCTAGCTAGATTTTAACCAATCCATCCAACCTTGTAATTAATACTGAATCAAGCTAAAGCTAAACCTAAAGCAAAACAGGTCTAGGCCATTAAGGCCAAGACTCGAAAATCTTTTAGATCTGGACCAAAATAACAAATAAAAAAACAACAATTATTTTCAAAATTGCCGTGGTGTTTTCTATGGGTAGGTAGGCCTATTATTTGAAGATATCGTCGGACTTCTACTAAAATTTCATTATGGCAGCTACCAAAGGTGAGAAAATAATGATGTACCGGTATCACCATAGAATTTTAGATCTAAGCCCATATCAAGCTTCCACAAAATGTCGTATTTGGTTTTGTTGAGAAAATAAAATTGTTAATTCTTTGTTCATCTTTCTTGAGCCTTGCTAGATCTATATCTACACTGTTTTTGACAGTGTGCATTTTTTATTTGCTTCTGATTGAGTGTCCTGACTATATTTGTTTCGGCCTTTGTGTAATTATTTGTTTTCTGTTCATTTAGAATGTTTTTTGTTGTTCTTTTTTATCTCTGTTCCTTGCCACTAACATGTAGAACCATATTTGACCTACTTGAATTTTGTTTTATCAGTTATTTTTGGTGTCCAGGCTTCACTCTAAAAAAATATGACCAGATAAACACTTATCTTTATTATTTTTATATTCAGAGTCATGGGGATCCAAACATTTTTCTCTATACTCATTTATTTAGCTGGCCCATTCTATGATAAGCTATCACCCATCCTTCTTGTCTTTAAAGCACATGCATCATCTGCCTTTGTGGAGACTTAATACTTATATGTAAATGGAATCAATGACACAGACAAATAAATTGTCTGAAAGTGGACTGAAAAATTGTTATATGAATTAGTGTCATAAAATAAACACTTCCTCTTACCCTGCCCTTGGGAAAAACAATAACTCAGTACTCGAAACACATTCTTTAAAGTTCAATGTTTGAAGGGTTGAAAAACAAATATTAATCCTTCGTTCAATAATTCCTACGTGTTAAAGAAGGAATCATTAAATTTGACAAATTGCAATCTAAGTTCTTTATAAATAAGACCTCCATGTCCAATTTATTAATAATTTTTTTTTAACGACTGTTTCTCAGGCATGGCTGCGGATCAGAATGTGGTCTTCATGACTTGCAAAGACCGGGAGATGTTCCCCACAAAAATGGCCCAAGACAGGTTTGGTAATGAGCTCTGTCCACTGAGAGGGGCAGCTCATAGAGGCCCAGGATGCTACGACAATGAGGAGGTTAGCCATTATGTTAAGTTATTTCTATCTGCATACATTATTGTAGTATTGTATATGAAATTTTTTTTTAAGAAACAGTGAAGCCTGAAAGCTGAAGGAAACCAAAAATAAAAAGATGATTTTGTGGAAATAGCCTTTTTTTCTGGGTTCCAAAGTGTGTAAAGTGTGTCCTATAATTATGGCAAGGAGTCCCAAGACAAGTTTTATTTCTGTCACACAGATACAGGTCTTCTTTTTCAACTAGTCTTAGGAAAACCAACACAAGCTCAATCATTAGAGAACAAGGTGGTGCTGACTCTTAACGCAAGCATTTTTAAAATCATTTTTAGTTAAAGTCTATTTCTAACCATTGCTGAGCTCTATATTGCACCATAGCTTTTGTTTTTTTTCTATGATCATTTTAGTGATCTTACTCGGCACTAAATCTGCTTTAAAACACTTTTTATTTTTGTGTGTGTGTTTATGTTTCAGAAAACAAATTTCAGCTACCAAGTGGACAACAAGCTTGTGAGCACTAAAGGTTACTCGATGGGAGCCAGGACCGGGCCGAGGTTCATGCGGGGGAACAATGTAGGTTATTCCTGGTCTGCACACTCGTTAGGCCTGTTTTTGTGCTTTTCTTGTTTCCTTTTTAATCAACTCAATGTTTCAGATAATTGTCAAAATTTATTATTCGTCTTTTTTTGTTAATTCAATGAAGACATTGTGCTCAACAAATTTTCATTGTTTTGTGATGATGAAAAACGATAATTATTTTTGCTCATCATGTCAAGTTCAAAATTATTTCAAACTTACTTTCTGTTGTCTCCAAATACAATATATGTCACCATGAACTTTTCAGACGCCTCAATTATCTATCAATCCTTGGGAACCTGTATCATAATATAATATGACTATTTGACTTTTAAAAAGAAATGGATAGAAAAGAAATGGATTTTTCATTGTTTGAATATTATTCAAGGGCGCCCAGAAGGTTCATGTCTTAGTGAAATTTTGAAGACAATAATTCAAAGCAGAGAAACTTTAAATAGCAAATGTCTCTGAAATTATTATCGAGAGTATAATTTATAGATTTTCATTATTCTGTACTGTTTTGTTCTATGAAGGCAAAGGCACAAACTAGTGGATGGCACATGGGCCAATTTCCCTCCATGGCCCTCTTTCAATACACCACAAAGGCAGAATATTTATGTGCAAAAACTGTCTCCTACTTACACATCTCCACTTTCCTCAAGGAATATCTTATGAAATGGGCTACAAGCTCTCAGAACAAGATATTTGGGAATTGATCAATCACATTTCGCTGACACAAAAACAAATTGTGCAAACAAAAATCAAGACGGTGCCACTGTGCCAGCGGGTATTGAACTTGCAACCTTCTGATTTGTATGCATTCTTTTTTGTTATTTCTCTGACAAAAAACTATTAGCATGCAAAATTAACCTCTCTCTGTCTGTCTCTCTCTGTCCTTGTCTCTCTGTCTGCCTGTCTCTGTCTGTCTGTCTCTCTCTGTCTCTTCTCTCTCTCTCTCTCTTTCTCTCTCTCTCTCTCTCTCTCTCCACTGTCTCCCAGTTCAAGACACCCTGCCCTACAGAATACCAGCAACACAGGAATGACCCGATGGAGTTCGAGACGTCAAAGAAACCGTTTGAGATTGGATCTGACCGTTTTCCTCTCTACAAGCGAGATCTTGTTGATGTTGTTCCTGGGTAAGAAATCTTATGTACAGAGAATAAGAAATACTCCAGTACATTGGTCCCGGCCTAAGGACCCGCCCCCTAAAAGCAGGTTCTTATGATTGTGTCTACTGATGATTCTCAGTCTAGAGTAGACAACTGTACAATTCACACCTCCATGTCAAACTCTTTGATTTTCCAACCGCTAGACTTATAGGTGCCAGAAGTTCATGGAAGAATTTTTTTTTCTTTAACACCAGATAGCTCTTCCCCGCTAGTCCCACCACACAGGCTGATGTGTGCATAGCTCTTAGCTCGTTGTTGGTTTTTTTAAATAAAGTTCTACAGTCAAGGCTCTGCTTTAGGGAAAAGAATTTGATTTGGCAAGTTAAAAAAGTTATTTAGGCATAACATCTTCTTTTTGAAATAAAAAAAAACTAATATGCCAAGACATTGCAAAATTAACTTTACGATCAAGAAAAAGTCATGAGGTGAGAAAATTACACAATTGTTGGCATCTTCTGGTACAATATGCAAAATAGGAACACGACAACAAATCTAATGGTTACATCATTCAATAGTTAGTCTGTACGTAATGATTCATTCTTTGCCGGATACATCGGTCTGGCATGTTTTCAACTGAGTTGAAGTCACATAAAGACTGGTTTGTTGGATCTCTCTGTCTAGTGTATGCATAACTATCAAATAAAAATCACCCTTATAACTCTCTTTCCAGGGCTGGAACTTATGAGCACGAAATTCCACGTAACAGAAAGGTCCAGTGGCATCAGTCCTTTGGTGGCAATCCGATTCTCCTGCCTAGCATCACATTGAGGAGCACCATTGACAGAAACACAGAAAAGGTGAGAGACCCAGGGGGGAAAGCAATGCGTTGTACATACACTGGCATTTGCTAAATATGCTTTGTACATGCTGTGGCGTTAGCTAACTATGCTTTGTACATGCAGTGGGATTTTCTTAATACAACCCTCTTAGAGGCAGTCCGAAAGTTTATTTTATCCTAAGTTTTAATTAACTTGTTCAGAGCTTGTTACCTAGAATACCGTTATTCCCTTTGGATGCACCATTTAACTATGAATGGTTGTAAAATAGTGATTTCCTCAGCTGGTATCACCATCAGCATTGAGAAAAAATTAAACAGTGACTCTAAAGTTTAAAAAAAATGTTGATACCTCATTAATAGTTTATATAAAACTATTGTTAATATTTAAAAATGGTTTATCTTACAAATTCCACTGTAATAATTATTATCACTTAGTTTCATCTCAGCCTACTCGTTGATTTAAGTCTGGTAAGGGAGGGGCGGGGTTGTTGCGACCCTATGATCCACAGGGAATCAAGAGGCTTAAACTGAACCAACTTCTTGACTGTTCATTTACCACCAAAACATTTAAACACACCATTAATGTGGTGTAAGATCTGTGTATTATCCCCTTCTCTATTCAACATATACACAGATTTTATTCTTAGAGAAAGAGAAGACGCTCCTGGACTACAGGTTGGGGTGTGGGAAAATTAACAACCTATGATATGCGTATATAATATGATACCGTGATCCTGGCAGAAAGGGGAAAAGATTTCCAAAAACCAGTAACAGTAGTAAAAATGGAAGTGAAAAATATGGAAAAATGGAACACCATGGCATCCAAACTCTGGAAAGAGAAAGAACGATGACCGACTGACTGAAGATCTTGAAGAGTGTGTTTAATTCGTTATCATGTCTCAATACTTCAAAAATTAAACAATATATTCCTGACATATAACGAGTTCAAATGATAAGAAAACAGAAAAAGTGGGATACCAATTAATGACTTCCAAATTCCAAAAACGTTTTGCCTTTACTGAATTTTAGAGACAGCGGTATGGCCTTGAAAAACAAATTATTAATTTAAATGCAATGAATTGTTTTTTTAATCACTAATATGATTTTGTGGCAAAAGTGTACTTTGAAGCTATTAAGGTATTAAATTTAATCTATTATTGTACCCTTTAACTTTAAATACTTTTTGTTGAAATTATCTTGTTAAATATTTTATTTACTAGTTTTTTTTCTTTTATTTGCTCTAGAAATTAGATAGGGGATTTCATAATTATAACAGGAATGAGTAAAACTAATACTCAATAAAACACAAACTTAAAAAGAACTTATGATATTTAAATACAAAACCATTTTTAATATATTTGTTACCCTCCCAAGAAATGTCATCATTATGCCTCATTTGTCAACATAATGATGTTTAAAAAAAACAAAAAACTTTTGATTAAATTATGTGCACTGAAAAATATAAAATCTTAAATATTTTTTACTGTGCTTAAGGAAAGGGTTTATGTTTCAGGTGTTGGTTCTTGACCCCGTTTCCATTTCATCCTCAGCTGTACAGCACAAAAGAAGAAAGAAAATACCATCGAAAACTGGCCTACCTGAAACTTTACTTCTGATTACAAGAGAGGATCTTACAAGGGAGAAACGCTATTGATGAGGTGGTTCCAGACAAAATACTTCACATTCTTTGACAAAAACTTTGCACAGAACGTTGTGCGATTGTTGAAATAAGACAGGTGGATCTAGTGTTCTTTTTTTTTTTTTCCTGTTTGTTTTTGCACATCAAAGGCAGATTTATTTTTTCTCTTTAACTATCTCATAGAGTGATGATTTAAAATATGTGAATTTTGTATCATAAGAATGAAAAAATATTATGCATTACACACTGTAATTCAAAAAAGAGATAGAGGGAGGAGGCATGAGAGGTAAAAAAAGGAGAGAGAGAGAGAGAGAGAGAGAGAGAGAGAGAGAGAGAGAGAGAGAGAGAGAGAGAGAGAGAGAGAGAGAGAGAGAGAGAGA
>RQTK01000694.1:226988-241231 GCA_003991915.1 Elysia chlorotica | reverse complement strand
AGAGAGAGAGAGAGAGAGAGACAGAGACACAGACAGAGACACAGACAGACAGACATAGATGATGCTGTGATATTACACAACTTTCTTTCCTCCAATCAAATGACCAAATATTATTTCTCTTTGTACCCACTTTAATTGATTCATCATCATCATCATCTTTGATGTTTTCAATGTATAGTGTTGGTGGTCTTCCCTTTTTGCGTATCGACTGGGTTCTACCATTGCAGAACATTTAGCATCAACCCTGTGTCTGTGTGAAGGCATGATTACAATTGATTACAATGTTATAATTTATTCTTTAAGTTTAACTGCCTTGAATAGCCCTAGGCCCTGATAATTTCTTTCCTAGTCTTTACATAAATCTAGAAGTCTTAAGACCACAAGTCATTCTCTTAACGGAGACGGGTCTATGATCACTGTCACACCAGCCATGTTCTCAACAATTATTTTTCTCTACCTTTACAGTGACCCAACTGTGCATGACAAAAATCATAAAATCGAATATATAAATAAAATCTGATTTTTTTCTCAGTGTAGATTTAAACCTATTAATGTCTTTGAGTTTTACTAAATTACCATACTTACTGTTACAAATATCATTTCAAAAGTAAAAAATCCACAAATTTCATTTTTTACTTTAAAACATAATTATACTGATATTATGGTTTATTAATCTTTATCTTTTTTCAACATTTTATTTTGATAGTTAGGTTGATTTAACATGCAGATAGAGTGTGAGCACTTTCACTGCACGTAAACCCCATCTGAGTGAGTGCAGTTAGAGGAGCGTTGGATTTGTTTTCAAGGAAATGCATCCAGTGCAACAGAGTGGAGTTTCAAGTCTCTCGTCTCACCCAGGTCCACCTAAGCAGTGACAATTTTGGATTGAGATTACACGGTACAAAGTTGCCCCACTCTGTGTATTTACACTAGAAGATTAGGACGTAAATAGTTTGAAATAAATTGTTTAAACATTGCTAGAACTTCAGAGATAAAAAATTAAAAAGACAAGAACAGCAACAACAAAAGCATCAAATCTGATCAAATGATATTTTGGGTAAATGAACAAAAAAATCCTCAAAATGGGAATCAAAATGTACAAGTTTTAATCTCAAGTTAATATAAAAAAACAAAAAAAAACAAATACACACAAACAGCAGTGGCCTTTTATAAAAGGCTTTAAAATGGTAGTAATATTAATAATAATGATCACCAGAAAAAGCATTGCCAAACAACGGTAGAATAAACATGAAACATATCATTCAAGAAACTTCAAACACTACATGTATAAATAATAATTATGAAAATTTAAGATATAAAAGCAATTGATAAAACAATCAAGAAAACATGAATGCCCAAGACACAAATCTTATATTGCTTTTCTTTAAATGTAATATGTCTTAAAAAAAAAGACAAAGACAAACAGTGGCGTCCTAAACATTTGTGTTTTTTAATGAAATGTAATTGTGTGTTTAAATTTGAGCTCAATAGATCCTCCATGTTTAAAAATTCAAACACAAAGCTGTATAACCACAAGATAGACTGAGACTGAGATAGATCTATCGATACAAGCTGTATAACCAGAAGATAGACTGAGACTGACGGAGACAGATCTATCGATACAAGCTGTATAACCACAAGATAGACTGAGACTGACAAAGACAGATCTAACGATACAAGCAATTAATTAAGGAATAGAAAAAAAACAACCACAAACAAGCTTGAAGCAGCATCGATTTATTTCTGGATGACAACAGATCACTGGTTAAGCATACTTGGTTCGCCCCATCTATTGGTGAAAAGGTAGATCAAGGCTTGCCATTACTTGTCCTCTTGCAGGATTCACAGCTTCGAGTTTCTCACCGGTAGTTCAGTTTTCCACCAACACGTATCACGATAGGGGGTGAGGGAGTATGTTTTCAACGTTTTTTACACAGCTGTTCTAGTTGGATTTTTTTTATATCATATGTTGTGGCGGTAAAAAACAAGTTTGCCACAATTTAAGAAAAAAAAATGATATTAACACCTACTGATATCTTACTAGTCTTTATTGCAGATGTAAATAATTCAATGAATTCATTTATAATAATCTTGAGATAAAAATTAAGAGAAAGGTTTTAAGAGACTCTAGGGGAGATTGAATTAAAATAAAACAGAGTAGTTTAAGGACATACACAAAGTATACACTTAACATTCACATTTGTGTTAGATTTTATGGCTAACCATCTTGAATCAGACTAATATACAATTGGAAGCTGATTTGTCGAAGTTACCAAACAATGAACTTAATAAGTGCAGCAAGTGACTAAAAATACTGTGCCTTGAATACATTATGCAACAAGCAGAACACAGCTTGAAATGTCTATTTAAAAAAACAACGACGATGAAAGGGATCAGATATCACAGAAAGGAAAAGTTGAACATAAATGAAATGTTTTGTTTATCAAAGTCCCTTTCTCTTGCTTTGATATAATTATATAATCTTTGGAGGCTCAGCTGTTTCTCTCTTTAAAAAAGTTAAATATCAAGAGATTTATATGTGGGGAATGGAGGTGTTCCATGGATGGAGCACGGGGTTCTAATTGGAAGATGTGGGTTTGAGACCTCTCAGGTCGCCTTTTGTCCCTACCAGTTTCATTTGTATGAGAACCATTGGATCTGCAAAGTTCCAGATATCCTGCTTTGGGGTCCATTTCTTTATTATTTAAAAAAGACATTGCAAATTTTATCTCAATTTAACTCTAACAATGTTTTGTACCTCTCTTTTGAAGTGACGAAATGTTCCCTTATATGGGTTAGACATTATGCACCTCCTGTGGAAAAAAAAAGAGACAAATCGCTAAGCTAATTTTGTAAGCTCCAAAGTATGGATAATTTTTTTATAAATCATTGTTCACATAAGTTTCAATAGAGGAGCAGCTGTTAACATCTCTTGATAGTGATAGTTCACCTCCTGACCCTTCTTGTTCACTCCTACAGAGCATGATAATGAGTATTCAGAAATATCTTTCAAGTGATTGAATAAACAAAACAAAACAAAGTTAGCTGTTTTTGAATAAACAAAACAAAACAAAATTAGCTGTTTTCCAGAACTACCAATACCAGATTTAGTTGCAAAACAATACCATACACGGAAATCGACAGCATAAGAGGGTTTTTTTCATGAAAACAAAAGTTATGTTAGCACATCTTATATTTACAGAGACACACACTATCAAATTTTTATTACAATTCAAATCTCTATTAATGCTTAAGCAGTGTACTTTATACATCATGGGATGGATTTTTAAATGTGTAGACATAAATATTTATTATTATGGTCAACCCTCTAATCATCATATTTGACATTCACAGTAGCAGTTCAACTGATCTCAATAAATATTTAAACAAAAATTCCTTAAAACAAGGTGCATAGATATCTGATTAAGAACTAAACAAAGCAAGGGGCATTAAGTGATGTATTGTGGGGGGAAACAGTACACTGGCGGTTTCTACCAAGTCAAGGCTGTTTATTTCCAATGTTCCCCTCTAGAACAATAGTCCAAATGAGAAGACAGTCAACTTTCCGTTTGGAAAACTCTAATGATTTCAAAGCTAAAAAAAAATTATCGAAACTGTTTGAATCATTTCTTCCACAAAGAACTTCATGACATCAACATTTATTGCAACAGCTACTGCTAATCTTCTAATAACGAAAATAGAATATCTTTTTACTCCATTGATTTGATCAAAATAATAATGAAGGCACACGAAGAGTATGTCTGGAATGTGAAAACTCCTTGGAATACAAAAGAGAAGCAATTGGAAAAAAAAACCCACTGCTAATTAAATTTAACAAAAATTGAAATTTTTGAACTTGCGTTAGCAGCACAGAGACGTACACATTTTTCTCTGAGAGAGCCACGTGAAACACAGAACTATTCTGTTCAACTTAGACAGCAATGAAATGATTTGATAAAGATTGACACTTCAATCACAGGTGCCATGGAACTTTGCAATCAGATGAATCAGAAGCTACAAATGGTCAACTAAATTTATCTTCCATCACTCAAAAAGTGCATAGATACAACAGAGAAACCAAACAATTTGCCTACGCCATTCTAGATCTTTGTCAATGTTATCATGCAAAAAAAACATTGAAAAAGGTCTATCACGGTTATAAAATTCGATATGATGAAAGTTAATCTCTAAAATCTAATAACAAAAAGACAAGATTGTACAACTACTCACTAACCTTTTTTTTCTTTGATTTATTGGAAACGCAACATACAAAACAATACCGAGGACCTTCTCTACTTGGTAGACATCAAAGTTCATCAAAGTTCACTCACAGGAAATATGATTTCACTAAATGTCATTCTGCTTTGGAAGAAAAAAGTGTTTCGATCAATGTGTCCATAATTTGAGGACAAGTCACCAATTCAACGAAGTGACAAGAATTTTGCACACCCAGGAGAAATATGATTTATCTCCCTTAATTTTAAGCATAGACAGGATAGAGTGATACCTAGAGAGCATTTTTCAGCCCTCACTGTCCTATCTTTGTGCGCACTATTTGGGGATATTTTTGAATATTCACAAAGATCAAAGATTTGATATCTATTGGTGATAAATAATTGGTAGGCAGTGCGATGCAAAGATGTTTAATGAATTAGCTCACTTTGATTCTTGTTGCAAGTTTTTGTTTATTTCGGTGACCTCGCCTTCTATTTTTGGGGCACTTGACTATGATCAATAAGCACAAGGTCATTATGTTACTTGGAAGTAAATATTCTGTTTCTGCGCTATATGATCTGTTTTAAAGACTAAAATCATTCCATCATTTTGAATTACTGATTCATCAGCTTCTGCTTCATGAACTATCCAAAACCTATAGTAGAGCTCATGACTTCCAACTAAGTTACACAACTCTAGGTGAAATCAATTTCCCTTTAACACATTATACTAGATTTTAATGGCCAAAGCTCAAAGGGGAAGCCAAACACTGTGATTGTGAAAGAATTCCTTGCACTTTCACAGCCCTGTATGGCGGCCAAACACAACCCAAAGGAAAATGCAAAGATCCTAGAATGTGGTAGAATTTCTTGCACGTTCGCAGCCCTGTATGGACTCGAGCATCACTACAGCTCAGTTTTATCGTGGCAGCCGGTGCCTGCACACAGAGACAGCTTGGCCAGCTTGTCGGTGAGTTTGCTGAGGAGCTCTGGCGGCGCCGACTTCGCAATGTTGTTCAACTCGTGCGGGTCACCGTTTAGGTCGTAGACCTCGATGGTATTCTGATGAAATAATAAATTGGTACATACCAAAGAAGGACTTTTATGAACGAAATTGCATCTGCTTTTCACTGTATTCACTTGATTACATTAAACATAACATATTAATAGTAAAAAAAAATTAAAACACAAAATAATAATAATAATAATAATATAAATAATATTTTATGAAATATATGGGCATTACTTCCTTCCTTCTTCTTTACATTAATAATTTCTTTTTAACCATAGTACTTAAAATATCTTTTGCAAAAAAAAAAAAAAATCCTTAAGCATTTTAAAATTGGTACTATTCACTATGATAGTCTTTCCATTACTTACTGAAGCATCTTGGAATTCACAGAACTTGAAGCTTTGTTTAGCGTTTTCATAGCGAATGCAGCCGTACGTGTTGTTCTGGGAATCCACACACACACAGTGGAACTCTTTAGTGCAGCCCTAAAAACACAAGGGAATAAGAACATTTAGAAAGTTTGCAAAAATTTTGCATTACCTGTTCTTGTCTTTTTTTTATGCCAAAGTCATTGCTTAAAAAGTTATCTGCCCTTTTTTTGTATAAATGAGATATCTGCTTGTAAAGGTAATGTCTGAACATAAAAAAATCATTTCTTTTTTAATTGTAAAGATTGGCAGCCTGGTTAGGAATATAAAGAAATATTGTAATTAATAATAACATAGTAACAAATTTGAAACAGCCCAAACTTTTGATTTCCTTTCCCGGAGAGCCCCAAAGAAAGAAGATTAAACCATTTTTATGTCAACTTGTCATCATATTACAATGCTTGAAGAAAGGATGAGCAATCTTGTCTGGTTTCAATATTTTGGTAATCCTTTTTTTGCTATACTTTACTGATAGATATTTGTATGTCAAAAATGCAAACGTTAACAGACAACAGACAAGTCGTTGGCATAAAATGATGCAATTGTTATTAGTATAAACATTAAGCTTTCCTTTTATAAAATGTTTAAATCCCTTTTTTTTGTATTTTTTTTTATTTTTTTAGGTCATGTTATTGGTGTGAAGTAAGATCTTCACCAACAACAAACAACAAACAATTAACTGTGAAAATAGGATTAGGAATAATATGTCAGAGTGGGTGTTTACACCTTGATGTAAAACCCATGAAGTATATTTGCATTTTGGTTTGAGGGCAATATAGCCTAAGTGTGGCTATATTATCAAACAGGACAAATTTCAGAAGAAGGCGTCTTTTCTCGATTATCCAGGTTTTCTCAATTTCGCGGGTCAAGTACTTTAGTAATTATAACCTGTATAAAGTCCTATTATTTGTGCAAATTACAGTATAAATACACATTTTATAGTGAATATGTATAGTTTACGATAATCAGAGGAGGGAAGTGATGGGGCTGAAGAGGAGATAAAGACAGGAAGGTGAGAAGAAGAAGAAGAAGAAGAAGAAGAAGAAGAAGAAGAAGAAGAAGAAGAAGAAGAAGAAGAAGAAGAAGAAGAAGAAGAAGAAGAAGAAGAAGAAGAAGAAGAAGAAGAAGAAGAAGAAGAAGAAGAAGAAGAAGAAGAAGAAGAAGAAGAAGAAGAAGAAGATTAGATTGATAGATTGCTGATGTCCAAATCCTAATACATACTTTTTCTGCATTTTCACTAAGCCAAAGAGAGAACTAGAAAGGACAGCTTTTCCATTCCATTGCCTCTGAAAGAGTTCTTGCCAAAGCCTAGGTAGCCTCAAGCTAGATAGAGGGTGTCTAGAAATGCCCGTCTTCAATACTAACATTAAACAGCATCCTATCTTTTCAAATATGAATCAACTGGTACATTTTTATTCCTAAGGTAAACAATTTTCAGTAGATTATCTGTAGCACATTGAAACCTCTATTCTGCTTGCCACAGCTTGTGACTGACCTTGAGATGCTGGTTGCTGAGCTGCGGGCACTGCACCTCCTTGACTTCCTCCTCCCCGTAGTACTCGACCAGCACCGTGGAGCGGAACGCGTGGGCCTGCCCTCGCAAGATGCCGGCGAAGCTCATGCCGTCAAACTTGGCCGTCTCGGCTTTAGAGCCGGAGAGGTCAACAAATGTTGGCGCCAGATCCACGTTGGTCACGCTCTCCTGGAGGACAAAATCCACACGGGTGGGATGGGAATGAGGAAAAGGTGCACACAAGATGAAGGGATGCCGAAGGGAGCGTCAAGCTCTCAAAAAATGGAAAACAGTCGTTCAATTACTTTTTGGCCTAACTATGCTGTTGGGACTATGTATTAAAAAAAAAAAAACAGGCAGTGCTAGATGTAAAAAACGTTCCTGGAAAAAAAAGACCAATTAAGGAAAAGAGATGATAGAAGTATTCTTAAGAAGTCTTTCAAACTTCAACTGATATTTAAATCTGATTTATAAAGAAAAAAAACATTTAAAAAAAACAAGGTACTAGCACAAAAAGAGTATTTTGACTTTTCAGGAGGCAATACTTAAATATACTACTTTTTCCATATCAATGCACCATTTCAATATGAATATTTGTAAAAAAAAAAGTTTTCTGGGCGGGCATCCGTGCCGCAAAAAGGTTAATGGATGTTCCATTGCTCTAATTTTGTATAATCACAAATAGAGGCTTTTCACTGTTAAATTGTTACATACAAAAAAAATTATAAAATGAAAAGGCAGCACACGGACAACTTTAAAAATAGTCACAAGCTTTTCAGGCAATCAATATGATAACATCAGCAACAAAAATCTGGGGCATTGCAAGGTAAGAGGATATAACAAAAAGCCATACAAGCTTTCTGAACATTTCTCATTCGTGTTTTTTCCTCAACCAAAACTGGTCTGCAAAATCCAAAATGGAGGTTGAGGAAAAACAGAATGTAATCCTGAAGGAACATCTTCACTTACAAACACCGCAAGGTGGTCTAGTTTTACAAACACCTCAAGGTGGTCTAGTTTTACAAACACCTCAAGGTGGTCTAGTTTTACAAACACCGCAAGGTGGTCTAGTTTTACAAACACCTCAAGGTGGTCTAGTTTTACAAACACCGCAAGGTGGTCTAGTTTTACAAACACCGCAAGGTGGTCTAGTTTTACAAACACCGCAAGGTGGTCTAGTTTTACAAACACCTCAAGGTGGTCTAGTTTTACAAACACCACAAGGTGGTCTAGTTTTACAAACACCTCAAGGTGGTCTAGTTTGGGGCAGTCAGGAACATCATCCTGCGCCTCTCAAAAAAATTCAAACAGAACTGACGTGCGGAATGGCTCGGTGAAGCCTGAACTATTTCCATTGTCTAGAGACTGGAGATTGCAAATCAAGTTTCAGGTTTTCCTGGCTAAAACTCACAACTGCCTTGCTTGCTTTCCTTCTCAGAGTTGATTTATATGATAGAATGGAATTGCTTGAGCCGTGTTTAAACTCTTGCAGCGTTTGGAGGTTTACATCACTATTAGGTTGAAGCAGTGGTGCCAGATCCATTCCGTCAAAGTCTGGTGGCGTTTTCACACCAGCGATGTTTACAAAAGTCGGTGCCAAGTCTATGGACATGACATTCTCCTTCAGGTTTTGAGGAAAAAGAGAAAGACAGAGTGATCAGATGTGAAGAAAGTAAAAGCTCTGGAACTAAGACAGTCCCAGACCCATACACAAGTGTTTACAATGCCAGGTTCATTCCAGGTTCATTGTTAGTATTGAACAGACAACACTTGTAGCAGAGTTAGCTAAGTGCTGTTTGTTATTTCCTCATTATTTACGAATTAGCAACGTGTGCAGATTTGTCCTCCATCGGACGAAAATAAACTAATATCACGGACAAACTGAAAGAAAGACATTCCAGAAACAAATAATAATACACAAGTTTCAGCAAGTCTAAAAATCTGGGCTTGTTTGTACTATAGGCATCAAACAGGATTGCAAGCTTCAAAGCTATTTGTATGAAAACTGTTTATTTTTTTCACTCTATGAGATAACATATTCACTGTTCTGCAAAACATTTCCAAGTCAAATTGAACACAAAGCTTTGCAAACATACTTGAAAAGATTATTTTACTATTGCTATCCATTTTCAAAAAACAATAAAAAGAAAATGTCAGCTGAACATTATGGTAGTCTCCCTAAGCAAGTATAAAACAATTTAATTGTAAAAGTGTCACCTACGATTGATGTTGTGTTTGGTTTGATCCCTGGTCCACGCACAATCAAAGGCACTCGGATGTCAAACTCATAGGGTTGCCTTTTGTCCTCTGGCAGGGAGAACTGACCTGAAGAAAAAAGAAGAGAGACAATAATGCAAGAGAGAGAGAGAGAGAGAGAGAGAGAGAGAGAGAGAGAGAGAGAGAGAGAGAGAGAGAGAGAGAGAGAGAGAGAGAGAGAGAGAGAGAGAGAGAGAGAGAGAGAGAGAGAGAGAGAGAGAGAGAGAGAGAATGAAAGAGATAAAGAGAAACGGAGAATGATAGAGCCAGAGGGCAATTTATGTTTGAATTTAAATATCATGCTAACTAATACTGCAGGTAAATCCAATCCAACTTTACCTTGTGGGTGGATTAGGTATTCCTTATCCCAACTAATTACTTCCTATGTCAAAACAACACTGCACTGCAAAAGGCGAAACTCTGTGTTTCACTGTGTACAGACATACCTAGATGGAAGCCATTATCCGAGCTGAAGAAGATGTATGTGTTGTCTAGGAGGTCCATGTCCTTGAGCTTGTTGTAGACGCCCTCCACCATGTCATCCACAGACAGCAGAGTTCTGTGTCTGAACAGCAATAAAAATGGGTTTAAAACATAATCGTTCGTAGCCATACTTTGATGACTGAGAATTCTTTATTTTCTATATTGTTTTTTTCTTTTAATAATTAAGTAGTTATATAACTTAGACAGCAAATATTTAATATGAAGCAGAAAACAATTATTGAATTAGTGGGTTTTCTGAAGCAAATGTTTGAAGTTAAAGCACCGACAAACATTCTAAAAATAGACTATAATCTTTGAATTTTTCAGTGACACGCGAGGCATAATCCAGTGAATCTGATCTAAAATACTGATGAATTTTTTTTTTTTTAAATAAGTTCATCATAAACAAAAATTTCAAAAGTTCATGGAAAATATAAGATATAAAAACTTTTTTTTTAACAGTGACATCTTATGAGGTTTGACATTTTTATTTTAGTAATCAATTTTATCATATGTCATATCCTCTATCTTTTACACATAAAAACAAAAAGCAAAATAATACCTTAGGCGGTAGTTTTCGTCAATAATTTTTATCACATCAACAGGCATGGGATTCAGTGCAGCTCCCACCAGCCAGTGTTTATCCTGAGTTCATTGATGTGAATTATATATTGAAATAGTGATGTAAATTATGTTATAGGGATAAATATAAATTATGTACTGAAGCGTTGATGTTTGTTACCTATTGCAATGAACGTAAATGATGTATTGAAGTATTGATGGAAATTATGCATTGAAGTATTGATGGAAATGATATATTGAAGTATTGATGGAATTTATGTATGGAAGTATTGATGGAAATTATGCATTGAAGTATTGATGGAAATTATGCATTAAAGTATTGATGGAAATTATGTACTGAAGTATTGATGGAAATGATATATTAAAGTAGTGATGGAAATTGTGAATTGAAGTATTGATGGAAATTGTGTATAGAAGTATTGATGGAAAAAATGTAAAAATTATTGAAATATTGACGGAAATGATATATTGAAGTGTTGATATAAAGTGAAATCTTATGAAGTACTTACATAACTTTTATCCAGTGACAACAATTCAAACTAACGTTCAAACATTATACATATAGGTGAAAGAACTGAAAATGTCCGAAGGTAAGATTTACAGCAAATGTTACAGTTCTTTTGTTATTTGAAAAGCAAGGGAAGATTGAAGTCAATATACATGAGCCCTGACTCTTGTTGATTAGATTTGAGGAACCAACTGTGTCCAAGTATTTTTTTATGCGCTAGATATGCAAAAATCAACTTATCAGCATCTATCTTTACACCCAAATAGTCTTGAGTCACTTTTAAGATTTGGTGGGCTCTTGGACAAACATTGGCAAAAAACCATGGTTTTTCCAGATGAAAATGTGAATTTTGCTAAAAAAAAACAATGAGAAAACACAAAAACCAACTTTGCAAAACAAACAAAACAATACTTGTATGATGATAATACTCAGAATACTTGCCTAGAGCTAAGATTAGTGAAACCATGACACATGGAGTGGATTCATTTTTGTTCTTTTCGATATTCATGAAGTTTAACTCCCATACATACTTGATTACTTATCACAAGACATGTACAGATTGATTTTTATGTATATTTGTCTATGTAAGGTTACTGATTGCATATTATGTATAGGGCTTTGGGAAACTTTGTTTCAAAATGGAAAGAGCTCCACAAATATACTGTTGCATTATTATTCTTATTATTATTATTCTTATTATTATCATTCTTCTTCTTCTTCTTCTTCTTCTTCTTCTTCTTCTTCTTCTTCTTCTTCTTCTTCTTCTTCTTCTTCTTATTATTATTATTAATGCTATCAATATCATTATTTTGTACATATTTCAAAAAATAACGTAGTAGTAGTTTTGAGATCAATCAGAACAAAAGTTTTTTTTCAACCCTTAAAAATATCTCCTTTAAAATACTGGTGTCACGTGTACCTTGCCCTTTGTGTCGAAACTCGCGGTTCTCGGAGCTATTATTATTATTATTATTATTACTATTATGACTATCAATATTATTATTTTGTACATATTTCAAAAAATAACGTAGTAGTAGTTTTGAGATCAATCAGAACAAAAGTTTTTTTTCAACCCTTAAAAATATCTCCTTTAAAATACTGGTGTCACGTGTACCTTGCCCTTTGTGTCGAAACTCGCGGTTCTCGGAGCTATTATTATTATTATTATTATTATTATTATTATTATTATTATTACTATTATGACTATCAATATTATTATTTTGTACACATTTTAAATACTGGTGTCCGGCTTACCTTGCCCTTTGTGTCGAAACTGGCGGTTCTCGGAGCCTGCTCGTCCTGGAAACTCTTCTCGTACTGCGGCGCCGGGGTGAACGGTTTGTGGCACGACGGAGTGGACAGCATCATGAAGAACGGGCGTCTGTCACTCTGCCTGGACAGGAAGTCCAATCCTCGGCGATGCTTTAATAGAATTAAAAAAAACACACAGGGAGTCACGGAAAGAAAAGCAAGCATCTTATTTGAATAAAAAATAATCCGAATGGCTGGAAAATATTGCCTGGTTGGTGTTTTTAGTTTTAGCTAATGATCAACACATAAAAATTTAAGTCATAATAAATGTCATCATGATTAAATTATCTAAGACCTTAAAGAATATAATTAATAATAAGAAATGCAATGTATACAGCTGAACTAAGAGTTGTTATGAAAAAAAGGAAAACGTAATAATTAAAAGTCATTTTGAATGATACTGAATTTTGAAACGCAATAAATGTATACAACAAGAATTTGGGACAACAATTTATTTGTGTGTGGATGATCAATAATACTTCAACTTTGACAGACAGGATTTTTCAGATTTCATTTTCATGTTCTGGTTACAAAATACGATAATAACTCTTTTCATGAGCAGTAGTCTTACAATGAGGTCAGGGAGGTAATCCTCCGTGTAGTTGTCGCCGTGTTTCTCTTCCTTGCCGTTCACAGACAGGCTGTAGTTGTAGTAGACAGAGTTGCCAACCTGCCAAGATGAACATGGATGAAAGTGTGAAGGTTGGTTTTTACACGGGGAACAAGGCTTTAATAAGGACAGGTCCATGAGACAATTTTGTCTACTGCCACGGAGAGGCAAAGCTGGAGTACCAGGACTTCTGTTTCAGCTGTTAACATTTCACATTTTTTTAAAAATTGGACAATAATAAGGGTATATGCGTTTTATCGCAGAAGGGCTTTGTCCCTTTTCTGTATATTTTTTGTAAATAGACAAATATATATTATGTCAACATGTACAAACCTTTATGTAAGCACTAATATTTTTCATTTATACAATGCTATTGAATAAAACTGAAAGAAAACAATCGTTGATCAGCTGTCATTCAATAAAATGTAACACTAATACATATATCACCATAGAGAAGTTTAGTAACGCTTAATTTTTTTTTCAAATTCCTTCAGAATATTCTGATCAATCAAGATGGCCTCTGACATTTCATATATATATTAAAAAAAAAACAACATTCCAAACGGTAAACCAGGATCCTTCAAGCTCAACCTAAACAAAAATTTATGTAGCTGTTGTAACATTTTTTTGAGAAATGACATTACTGAAAAAAAAAGAAATTTCATATATAACCTATTTATGAAAGGGAACAACTCTCCCAGCGTTATTCAATATTCTATCTACACATATCTATAATAATGTGTCCAAAAAACCCAACAACATCCAGATTTACATTTCAGTTGTTTCTGCCATACCCCATTCTATCTTTAAGTTCTACCACATGTCTTTACTATAAAGAAGACATTTTGAAAATTATGCATCTTCTTTTTACTGGGAAACAACAACAAAAACAAATCTGGTACAGAGCTTTTACTCAACCCAGTTACATCACATGCATGTAGCAATGGAATAGTCATTTTCTTAACAGATAAAAAGCTTAGGTTTTCAAATGTACAAAAAATGTTATTCTATCCTTTTTTTTTTAATAGAGAGAAACTTTGTAAAACCCCAAAAATGGTGCAATTCTATGAGCATTGCTGGCCAGATACTGTGACCCCGTGGAGTAAAGAGCGAAATACACTTACCAGGCCATGCCACTCGTCCCAGCCAGGGGGTACATGCTTGACCCCGCCAGATTTCTCGAGCCCGTACTGCGGACAGAAACCACTTGAGTTATTCCAAATGCCCACTGATTTATAGTTACAACAATAATAGTAATAATAAACAATAATAATAATAATAATAATAATAATAATAATAATAATAATAATAATAATAAGAAGAAGA
>RQTK01000694.1:202887-215944 GCA_003991915.1 Elysia chlorotica | reverse complement strand
AACAACAACAACAACAACAACAACAACAACAACAACAACAACAACAACAACAACAAACAACAACAACAACAACAACAACAACAACAACAACAACAAACAACAATAACAGCAAAACAGCAACAACAAAAACAACAGCAACAACAACAACAAACAACACAAGGACGGACAGTGCGAGCATCAGTGCCCAGTGTCCACCTTGATGGTGCTGTTGATGGTCCAGCTGACCGTCTCCTCGTGCTGCCAGTCGTCGCTCCTCTCCATGTTGACCTCTCGCCCGAAGCCGGCAGTGGCCGACATGATCTCCTCGGGCAGGCCCAGCTTCAGCTCCAGGTTCCAGCCCCTGGGGGACGGGGAAAACCCGCAGGCATTTAGCATAGGAATATCCATGAGTACGGTCACACTCAGAGGGGTTTTATGTTTAATTTTGAAAAAAAAAGCTTAAAATTATTGACTTTAGCAACACTTGGAGTAGCGTAAAATACTTAGGGTCCTGAGTACATCGCCGTGAAAACTTGCGACTCGTCTTATGTATTTATTTTCATAGTAATAAAGGAGGAGTTGTAAGATCACTTCAGCCTAGTACTTATAAACCCTTGATACATTTAGTAAACCAAAAAGCTTATTGCAATAATTCGGTTGGAATATCTAATACATGTGTTGGGGAAAATTGAATCAAATTGTTAATATGAAACGATTCGGTTGAATAACGTGCTACAGTGAAGTCGAATCCAACATAGATTAAAAGTATTCGGTTTGATATGCATAAATAAAGTATAATCCAACATAATGTGAAATCATTCGGTTGGATATGCATAGGTAAAGTCGGATCCAAAAAAAAGTATAAATGGATAACATTAAAACATTTTAACATGCTTTTAATACAATTTGAAACTAGCCAAAGGTTTAAATACATTCTTCACTGATGTAAATTTTGAACATCATGAGCTGATACACAATGAAGGGGAAGTAAGTCGACGGGGGCATGTTGGTTGCTACAGAAGGGAGTTATTGTAAGAGCACGAACCGTGTGATGCCTGTACCGTCCTGTAGGGGGTGATTGTGCTATAAGAGAACAGGTAGGTGCAGGAAAAAGCGGTTGGCGCTATTCGAGAAGAGTGTTGGTAAACAAGGAGTTGGTGCAGCAGGAGAAAGGTGTGTAAGCAACTGGCCTGGGAAAAATCTACAGTTATGTTGTGCTACATGAGAGAGGTATTGGTTCTACTAACTAGAAGTAGGAGTCAGTGCTACATTTGAAGAGTGTTCGAACACACGAAGTTGCTGCAGAAGGGAGATGTGTCAGAGCACCGACCTGGTAAAGCCTTTAGTGATGTTGGTGTTGCAGGAAGACACGGTGCTGCGGTCTGTCTGGAACTGGTGCTCCTGGAAGTGGTCGGTGCGGTTCTCGTAGATTGACCTACGTCAAAACAAACACAACAAAACATGGGGGTAATTTGATGTCATTGATAAAGAAAGACAAAGTTATGACAGTAGTGTGTCTATAAAGGGCAGAGTCATTTAAGTTAGTCATTTCTATTTGACATTTTCCCACCACTCTACTTTTCAGTTTACTATAAGCACATCCACCATGTTGCAAAAGGTCACATATATTTTATAACTTACACTTTCTTTCACGATAAGAAACAGCAACATACGCATTTCGATGAATATCCGTATAAATCCAAAGCAAGTATGTATCTGTACATTATTGTCCCCTCCCCTATTGCCCCTATTCTCTCTCTGTTATTCCACTTCCGAGTCTCTACCAGCCTCTTCTCTATACCAAGCCCTCACCCTTTTGCACGTTCTTTCTTCCCGACTATCTCCCCTCTCTCCTCCTCCTCCTCCTCTTCTCTGTCTGTCTGTCTGTCTGTCTGTCTGTCTCTCTCTCTCTCTCTCTCTCTCTCTCTCTCTCTCTCTCTCTCTCTTTCCTCTCTCTTTTTCCCTCTCTTTGTCCACCCTTCTCCAATGCCCCAACCAATGATCTAAAAATAAAGACGGGCCAATGCCCTTGCCGCGCACAGCAGTGTGTGGTCGCACCCGTGACCCATAAGACCCTCACTGGTATGCTGGCTAACTGTCGGTAGAGTAATAAACCTGTCATTATATCATTTTTTGGGCTACATTGTACCAATTATGCCCCCCCCCCCCAAAAAAAAAAAAAAAAAAAAAAAAAAAAAAAAAAAAAAAAAAAAAAAAAAAAACAACAACAACTAACTAAGGATCCCCGCGAGCGCAGAGCTGGTAGCTCCCTGTCTGTCTCACGGCGGACGCGTTGCTTAGCCTATCTAGTCTGCAAACAATATATCATTGGTCCCAACATGTTTATACTAACTTGAAGACGACCTGGCTGTGGGGTCTCTCCAACTGCCTCTTGTCAGAGTAATCGGGTTTTTCCGCAGTGAACTTGACCCGGTCCCAGTTGATGTTGAACGCGAGGTCCTTGAACTGCAGCTTGCTGTGCTCCTTGGCGCGCACGATTTGGAACTGCTGCCACGCCCACTTCTTCACCACCTCGTCCAGGTCGGTCACGCTGGGCGCCATCTTGGATGGAGGGGAGGAATCTCTGACCCAGGGTTTTGGCTGGAAGAAAAAATGTCAGGACCGTCCTTAATGTAAGATTGTGACTAAAACCAAAATGTTTTATCAATCTTAATACAGTGGCTCGTGCTTTTTCTTAATGAAAACAAAACCAACATGTCTTTAGTTGATGAAGTAATTACGCGCGCCTAAAGGTTGGTTAAGTCGTGCATCATGACATTGCTCTATGTGGATGATTTAACTCCCATAATATGTTTCAAATAGTTGAGAAAACAAAGTTGGAAGTGTATTACACAATCTTCAGCTTGCACGACTCAAGTTGAGTTAAGTTGAGTTAGTTACTTAACGTCCAACGTCAGCATTATATAGGAGATAGTGTAGCCGGGCCCAAAAACTAACGTCTGACAACTCTATGTGCCGGCAGACACGAGACAGTGCGAGGGAACTGAACTCTTGTATCAGCCGATCACATTATTCTGACACCGATCCAGCCATTTAGGGATGACATTGGACAAAAAAGTTGTCATGGCAGATCGTGGGTTTCAAACCGGCCACCTCCTGATTGAGAGACCAACGCTTTTAAATTTGAGCTAGTCAGCCCCCCCCCCCCTCCCCCCTTCTCTCTATCTCTCTACGATGTGCAATGTGGCGTGAAACTTTAAAATCATCGGTATAGTTCAACGTCTCTCCATCTTATCTTTCATAAAGTTACAAACCAGCATTATTATTTTTACCGACTTTATAGCATAATTTTTATGTGATCTGTATAATTTTTTTTTCGTTTTAAAAAGTACGATCCAACCTCATAAAACTACAACGGTATTGTTGTGATTCCGAAATTCTCTTATGTTTGGTCCATTAGGTCTATTAGTTTTTACAGAATTGTTCAAAGATATTAATTCAATTTATGGAGACATTCGATGCACAGTAACATTCCCTTTCTTTAGAGCGATTCTTATCTATGAGAATAATTATCGCTAGAACCATCTGCGCCATGCAAAAACAAGATCTATAGTTCCAGAGTTTAAATGTACAAGTCAACAACAAACAAATTATAACCACAACGTGCAATCAAGTGTGGATAAAAACATGAAGGAACCATTAGGCCTGTACAATCTATCCACACCCTAGTACAATAATTACATTATTTCCGCCTCTAGCCTCTATTAGACATGTTTCTACTGGCTGGCGATGTTGTTTGCTTGTTGCGCGTTCACTTATTAACTATGCAGAGACTTAAACGAAGAAAAAAGATACATATTTTATGAGGCATTTTCTCCTTCAATAGGCCTTATAAATATCTTTTAATTGGTAAGATGCCCCCCCCCCCCCACTCTTCTCCCCGTTTTCACTCTCTTATATCTCTCGTTCCCTCTTACTCTGTCTGCACCATTCTACCGTTGTCTATTATTTTTCTTTTTCTTTATATATCTTTGACTCTGTCTATCTGCCTGTTGTTTTCGCCCTATGACTCGTGACTATCTATGTATACATACATACACTCTCTCTCTCTTTCTCTCTCTCTCTCTCTCTCTCTCTCTCTCTCTCACACACACACACACACACATATAATCATGTGTCTGCCTGTTGTTTTCACCCTATGACTCGTGACTTTCTAGTATGTATCGTTCTATATCTCTGCCCCTCCGTCTCTATCGTTTTATATAATCACACACACACACACACATACATATATTCTTCCTCTCAGTCTTCAGTTCTCTCTTTCTGCCTCTGTTTCTCCTCCTCTACTTCTCTTTCTTTCTCTCTCCCTTTAACTTTCTCTATCTGTATCTCCCCATCTACCTCTCTTTCTTTATCTGTATCTCTCTCCATCTCACCCGCATTCTCTTTCTTTATCTCCACCTGGCGTTCACAGTCTGTAGATCCATCATCACGAAAACTCAGTACCATTTCACTACCGGGACGGGTGTACTACCCAGACGTATGGTTAGCCTTGGTAAAATTGGGCCGCTTTAGATCCGCGACGGATCCATGTAATTGCCTCCTTAATGAAACTGGTTAGGGAAGAAGGTAGCGCCTAAACCGCCTCCATGAATTCGCCATCCAATCAATAGACACGGTCAATCAATTTCCCCCCAGACCGACTAAATGATTAAGCATTGATTCACGGAGGAAGTTAAAAAAAAGGTTCCAAGCTTCCGTGAGCATTGCCTTTTTCTGTCGTGATGACTAAGAAATACTCGGTAAAACACTTTTTTTAATAAATCTATAAAATACTAACCCCGGACACATTTAGAGCCTAATGATTTGTCATTAATCTATATGTTAAAATGTTTAAAGTTCTAAAAGGCAGTTCACGTATAACTTAACTAGTCCAAACTTTCCATTAAATTTGTCACCAATTTGAGATATTGAGACTCTGATGTCATTGAACTGCACACGGACATAAAGACATGGGGCAAGAAGTAAAAGAATCTAAATGTCCTTGGTGTATGGCGTACTTCTAGCAGCTTCTCTATGAGCGTTAAACGGTGAATCGTCCATCGCATGCCCAGGCTATGGGATTGTGGTCGTTTCCAATTAACTATTAATTCCAACTTCGATGGTAATTGCCCTCTTAATGATGCTGGTTTGACAAGAAGAAAAAATGGCCACTATGTCTTTAAGAATTGGTTCATCCAATCAATATACAGGTCTAATCAATATCCCCTATGGAACGACTATGCGATTAAATAATTATTTTTTCACGTAAGGTTTCTCTGGCAACAATAAGTAAGATAAATATAATTTGCAGTTTCTAGTTTTAATTATCAAAGTGCCAGGACATAAATATAATTATACATTTTTAATGTTATTTAGAGAACAAAATAATAATTATAGTATTCCGGTGACGCTACATTGAAATTTTAGCCTAAACATGCAATACAAAAACACAAAACACAGTCACATACAAAGAAAATAGAAATAAAAATAAAAAAAGAATACAGACTATTGTCGATTCACGCAACCCCGTAAAGTAAATTTCGCGTAAAGGAAGAGAAAAGTGCGCCATCTACAAAATGCTAAGGCTCTAGGATTGCTGGTTTTTCCAATCAACTTTTAATTTACACTTCGTTCAGTGATAGCCTTCTTAATCGTACTGATTAGAAAAGAAAAAAAAAACATCCAATCCTTCTTGGCAATTTATTTCGTCTAATCAATGCACATTTCTGATCAATACACATGTCTGAGCAATGCTTCACCTGCGATGATTGTGAGTTTAAGTATTTACCCACAGAAGTTTGCCCAAAATTGAGGCAGGCAAAATTGGCATAATTTGCAGGTTCACCAGTTCAAGTTTGTACAATAATATTATGCAGTTGCACTAATGATGTCCATATTACTTAAATTATTTTTTAACGAGGCGGATATCCAAATAACTTTGTTGACGCTATGACAAAGATAAAAAAGGTTTACCATGGAAAAAAGACAACAAAACAAAGCTATCTAAACTCATGCCACGACGAGGATCAAACTCGCACATGCGCAGAGAGCGGAGCGCGCACTGCACGCCAAGGCGATGTGTTTAACAGTGCAGGGGTGCGAAACTTACGACAAAAAAGGGATTGTGCATGATTGTAATACTCATTAGACGATTGGAATACGCTTTGTTAGTTTGCGAGGTTGGCAGCTCAGTTTGAGCAATAATCCCCTTACAGTTTTTAATTATTTTTTAAAGATTTTCAAAGAAGAGGATTTTAATAACAACCCTCGAACTCCCTATGACAAGTAGACAGCAGGTATGCGTTTATACAGACTGGGAGAGAAAGATAGATAGATAGATAGATAGACAGACAGACAGACAGACAGACAGACAGACAGACAGACAGACAGACAGACAGACAGACAGACATATAGATAGATAGATAGATAGATAGATAGATAGATAGATAGATAGATAGATAGATAGATAGATAGATAGATAGATAGATANNNAAGAGAAGGAGAGGGAGAGAGAGAGAGAGAGAGAGAGAGAGAGAAACAGCGACATAGTTAGAAACAGAGAGGCATCAGACAGACAAACAGACATACAAAGAGAGGCAGAAACAAACAGACAAACAAATTGACAGACAGACAGATAGACAGGCAGACAGACAAACCGAAAACAAAACAGAATAGACAGAAAAAAGATTCGAGACAACAGAGACAGTCAAGTCAGAAAGAGAGGGAAAGAGTGATTGAGAAAAAGAGAAATAAGGAGATAAAGAGAGAGGAGATATAACGAGATGTAGGTAGAGAGAGAATGTGAGAAAGAGAGAGAGAGAGAGAGAGAGAGAGAGAGAGAGAGAGAGAGAGAGAGAGAGAGAGAGAAAAGACAAACAGAGACATAGGGACATAGACAGAGAGATAGACAAACAGACCGACAGGCAGGCAGGCGGACAGACAAACAGACAGACATAGACAGTGACATAGAGTGGACAGTAAGAGAACGAGAGAGAGAGACAGACAAACAGACAGACCGACAGGCAGATGGACAAATAGATAGATATGTCAGATTCACATAAACAAAGACGATAGAAAAGTAATTTAAAGAGAGAGAGAAAAAGAGATGGAGAGATACATATGCGATATACCCTGACTTAAAGACGAAAGAAAACTGAGAGAGACAGACAGGGAGAGAGTGAACGAAATAAAGATAGGGAACATGAGACAAATCAACAAATTTGATGAGGAGGGAAAGTTTGAGAGGCAAAGAGGTGAAAAGAAAGAAGGCAAAGTTATGATCGATCTGGGGAGAAATGGGCGATTACTCAGGCTGTTTGTATAATCCCCCACAGTGCATCATTCACGGAGACAGCGATGCTGGAGCGGGTCTCGGTAAAACACATAATTATCTAGATATTTTCTCAACCACACACCGATGACACGGAAAGCGCATTTTTGTGATAAGCCGACTCGGTTTTTGTGTGTGTGTTGTTGTTTTTTATATATAAATAAAAACTGTGATTTCTGAGATGGCCTAGATTTTACTTCTCGTCATTTCAAGGGGATTCCTATAAAGTTGTGTCGGTTTGGTAAAACAAAAACAAAACAAAACAACAAAAACAACAGCAAGGACCAAATGTTTAGCATAGGCTGCTGATCGAACCTCGATGCTGTTGTTCTCATTGCGCAGTCTTGAGTCATGTTGCGGAGCTCATCTCGGTAAAGGTCACTATTATGTCATTGGGTGTCATAAACAAACATTTAGTCGTGACTAGTGACTATGTACACACGGCAAGTGTAAGCTTTATCCGGGAATGAAGACTTAGCGCATTGTTTAGCGGTGTTAACATTGTTAGGACTGATCATGGTAGTCTAACATTGTTAGAGTAGATATTATTTTTATATATACTATAGCAATGATCTGCAACGCTTCATTATCTTCATTTCCTCCAGGGAGAAAAAGAGATAGAGATAGGTAGAGAGAGAGAGAGAGAGAGAGAGAGAGAGAGAGAGAGAGAGAGAGACAGACAGACCGACAGACAGACAGATAGTCAGTCAGACGGACATACAGAGACAGAGAGAGACAGATAAGCAGATAGATAAACAGAGGAGGCGGAAGAGAGATTAATTTTTTTTCTAATCTAATTTACTCCCTGTTACACATTCTTCAAATGTCATGTAGAAAACACAGTAACCTTCATCCCTCTTTATTAAATATTTTCATCTATGATCACACCCCATTCCCACGAAAGATATTAATATTCTTTCTAGAGCTTGGTTAATACTCTTCCCCCTCAAATGTAGAAAAACGCCCCATAAAATCGCCATCTCTAAGTATATATATATATATATATATAATTTTTTTTTCCATCAACAATGGTGGCTTGAGTTTGCGTTGTTGAAGGAGACCAACCTTTGCATTCAATATTTACTGTAAACAATAATGTTTGAATCTTTCTCACAGCCAATGACAATTGAACAAAGCTTCTAAATAGATGGACTCTGGCTGAAAAGGGATTATTGAAACGTATCCTATTTTTACTGGGCTTAGGAAACTGAATACAAATATTTTTGTGAATAGTTCTCACTCCTAGTTTTGATCACACGTCAATATACCAAACACATTTGAACATTCTTATGAATTGTATACTTGGGTCACGAGATCCATTGTTCATGTAGGTCTCAAACCGGGGTTCACACCTTTAAGAAAAACATTCTACTGTTTACTTTCCATTTATATTTAATGTAAAACCGACACGGGTAAGGAAACCAAGCAAGTAAGAAACGAAACGTGCACTCCCATCAATGGTACTGAAATACTGTAAAACTGACAACAACAAAAAACCTGAACAATATAAACAAGTTTTACGCTTTCTCTCATGGAATGGTCACGATAGAAGAGAGAGAGAGAAAAAAGAAGAAGAAAGAGGAGAGAAGAGAGAGAGGGAGAGAGAGAGAGAGAGAGAGAGAGAGATGGTGGGGTTAGATCCGAACCAGGGTACTTTTGCTTTTCAGTTTGGAGCACTACGGACTGCGCAATGTGGCGCCCATGGTTATGGGTGAAGGCTTTGCGATGACAGAACCGATGGTGAAAACGAGGACGATACCGGCGAACAATCATAGATTACCCTACACCGAGACAGCCAATCATAGATCTACCCTACACCGAGACAGCCAATAATAGATCTACCCTACACCGAGACAGCCAATCATAGATCTATCCTACACCGAGACAGCCAATCAGAGATCTACCCTACACCGAGACAGCCAATCATAGATCTACCCTACGCCGAGACAGCCAATCATAGATCTACCCTACACCGAGACAGCCAATCATAGATCTACCCTACACCGAGACAGCCAATCATAGATCTACCCTACACCGAGACAGCCAATCATAGATCTACCCTACACCGAGACAGTCAATCATAGATCTATCCTACACCGAGACAACCAATTATAGATCTACCCTACACCGAGACAACCAATCATAGATCTACCCTACACCGAGACAGCCAATCATAGATTTACCCTACACAGAGACAGCCAATCATAGATCTACCCTACACAGAGACAGCCAATCATAGATCTACCCTAGAGCGAACAGCCAATCATAGATCTATCCTACACCGAGACAGCCAGTGAAACGCCCTGTCTAATGGACTTAATTATGTTGTCCGCCGTCGTTCAGTGGAGCACAGAGTCTGCAATAAAAACCTACTAAACAGAAATATCCAAATTGTCCGGGTTGAGGGAAAGATCGCGCGGAATGTTTTGTGGGAGGCGTTTCCTCCTTTGTAGATTGAGCGTGATGGGAAAGCTGATAGTTGTAAGCTCCATATCTCTCTTTACCGTGGGCTGGTCGCGGCATGTTAGTTAAGTAGCCCACCTGTACCGGTCTGCTTGTTTGTTTGTGTTGGTTCGCTTTCAGGCTTAGCGTGCAAGCCTGGAGACATCACGTGATGGGACATCTACTGTGCGAATCTTGTCTATGTAGATAAGAAGGAAGTACATGTAATAAAAAAAAACAACATATCGACACTAATGATGAACCTGTTTATTCCTCTGTTTGAGGCGGGTACTCAATGAAGAAATGCGATCAGCTGCCATCTGCTTATCTCTTCTGACCGTCTCTATCTCTGTCTCTATAATTATGTACGCTCGTATATCCATTTATGTCTGCCTGTCGCTGTCTCTGCCTCTCTCTCTCATTCTCTCTCTCTCTCTCTCTCTCTGTCTCTCTTTTTCTCTCTTTCCCTCTCTCTCTCTCTCTCTCTCTCTCTCTCTCTCTCTCTCTCTCTCTCCCTCTCTCTGTTGCAATCTGTATCTGCGTCTGTGTTTTGTGTTTTTTCATTTCAACATGACACATGACTTCAACATGACCATTTCCCAAAATTTTTCCTTGGAAGAAAAAATACAAACACCCGTTTATATAAAAAGAGAAATAAGACGCTGGTTGGAAGACAGACATCTTGCTTAATCTTCCCTCCTCTAAAGTTCCCGGAATACAGTTTATGGAGATGGGGACACCAGTTTTGATTGTAAGATTGGGCCGCCTCCTAGTTCCACCAGATCCCAGACCGACTGGGCGATCAGGTGTTGTACCCAAACATATAGTCGAGCGAGAGTGGAGATGGTGAAGCGTCGAACATCAGCACTTCATAGGCTGCAATATTGTGGACGGGCCCCTAGACTAACCGTCCAGCAATTTTATGTGCACGAGACAGAGCAGGGATACCATGACTCCTATCACATGAGACTGACACCGATGAAATCAGAGAAATGAATTTGCCGATCATGGGATTTAAAACCGCGGATATCCCAATCTGGAGACCAAAGCTTTACCACTTGAGCCAGTTCGTCCCGCACGAATATTTAAAGAAAAGATAAACTATTAAAACAGCATTACGTGGAAACCTAAAGCGTAGAGAAAACAACTGAAGAAACCAGTGTTTGCACCAGAAACCCTTCTTGGTGAGCTCAAGATGGTCATCTAAATCTAAATAATGGAATGATAATACATGTAGACATGTAGTGTTTGCACAACCAGTACTTCCGTATTACAGAGCCTAGTTGAGTTAAGTTGGGATGGTTTAGCACTAAATAGGCTATATTGTGTACGGGCCCCAATACTGACGTCTGACAATTTTTAAGTGCTGTCACACACGAGACAGGGTGGAGATACTTAAACCTAAATCTAAATCTAGGGTGGAATTCTTCTCGAATAACGGAATGATAATACATGTAGTGATTGCATAACCAGTACTTCCGTATTACAGAGCCTAGTTGAGTTAAGTTGATATGGTCTAACGTCAGCACTAAATAGGCTATATTGTGTAGGGCTCCCAATACTAAGTCTGAAATTTTAAGTGCTGCCACACAGGAGACATGTAGAGATACCATGACTACTGTCTCAGCAGTTATATTATACTGACACCGACCAACCAGTTACAGGGAACGAAATCGGTCAAATAAATCGGCATCGTGGATTCGAATCACAGACCCCCCGATCTGGAGACAGCGCTCTACCATTAAGCCAGTTTGACGCCTCTCCTCCTTTTTTCTCCTTTATTCTTCTTTTTTTTTCTAAAACAACGTCAAAGCCTTCCTCTTTCGCCTCCTCCCCCCGCTACTTCCCTCACTATACTTTCATAAGATAATTTTCTTTTTTTTTTCTCAACCATGCTTTTTCCTGCTTGTTTCAAGATACAGACAATTTACGGAACACATTAATGATATTGGGAACACAACCGGTAATGATATTGGGAACACTACCACTTATTCTAACACCAGGACAGCGCAATATACACTTGCTCATGTAATGAAAGCATAACGTAGCGTCTGTCACTCCTGGCAAGGGGGAGGTAACCGTGTTTTGATATGGATCACATTTTCTTGTGGAGAACAGAACTTCATCTACATAAAACTAGCAGTTTGAGATACAAATTAGATCAAACAGTTCATATGTGAAATATTGATTTTCTTTACACGTATGCAAGTTTGAATGTGGTTTGTTTTGTTCTTCCTACACAAACGGGTTTTGAAATTAAAGAACCAAGCCTTGATCTTTTGTTAGTCATATGCTTCTCTTTTTACCGCTAGAACTTTAGGGTAGAGAAAATCAAAATACACAAGATTAGGTTGGAGACAGGAAAACCGAGCCAAATAGAAGGACTGCGAGCTTCTCAAGTTAAATGCTCATACTGAGAAAACATCTTCAAAACATTGAACCCCCCCCCCCCCCTCGCCTTTTGTTTTCCTTTCCAAAAATCGGTTTACGCATGCTTTTACGAACGGAGTGATAATAAAACATGTGCTGTAATTATCTTTAACAAATTGTAATTATCTTTAACACATTGTAACTATCTTTAACACATTTTTATTATCTTTGACAAATCCTTTAAGCCTGATCCAACCGTAAACTAGACCCTCGTTAACCAAAAAAATCCAGGCGGATTTTACTCACTGTGAATCTGCCCGCCAGAACTGTGCCTGCAAGGTAAAATCTTTACTTAGATCTATTCAGCGCTGCAGTTTTTCTGCTGGTTAATCTTACTTAGATCTATTCAGCGCTGCAGTTTTCTCTGCTGGTTAATCTTACTTAGATCTATTCAGCGCTGCAGTTTTCTCTGCTGGTTACATTAAAAGGTCCACAGGTCTAGCCAGGTATGCCTCAGGAAGAGATGCCAATCTCATCATCATCATCATCATCATCATCATCATCATCATCATCATCATCATATTATTCATCATCATCATCATCATCATCATTATTATCATCATCATCATCATCATCATCATCTTATTATTATTATTATTATTATTATTATTATTATTATTATTAATATCATTGTCATTATCAGTTGAAATCTTTGTTGTAGTATTAGATTAAAGAGTGAGAAATGCGTGTCATATTTTTTTCGCCGTACTGATGATGATGATGATGATAACAATGATAACAATAATAAGTTCACATAGCGCCTTTCCTAAGAGAAGATCAACGTCAAAGCCCTTGACAATATAGACATACATTGGCTAAAACCCACTCACACAGACAAGAGCTTTACTTCCATACAATACAAGAAAAGTAAAA
>RQTK01000694.1:195387-200387 GCA_003991915.1 Elysia chlorotica | reverse complement strand
TGGTGATGTTGAAGATGAGGATGCCATTGTTGGTATGGTTGATAAAGAAACCACCTGTTCGACGCTTAGCTACTGCTTTTTACATTATTATTTGCTGTTGCTGTTGTTTTTGTCATCGTTGCTGTTTTTAGGTTGATTGTGGTGTCGGTGATGATTCAAACGAGAGTGTCGCAGCTGATGTGAATAATACCGAAACTGCATGTATTAGTAACTACACATATATGTATATTTAATCATTATGCGTTAACATATCTATAGATTGCGTTCATCATGAAGATCGACTCGATTCAGTCGATTGGTGTTTGAGTGTGTGGTGTTTGAGTGTGTGGTGTTGGGTGTGTGGTGTTGGCTATACATAGCTGTTGCGGAGCGCCCTGCACTGGCAAGGCCCGACTGGTACAGAACTGAATCGCCTACGAACGCAACAGCTGTTGTTTCATCGACCAAATAGGGTAGGCTACTTTGATTATTACTATTGAACGTGTAGCGAAACAGTCAAACTAATAGTTACAAGAGATTTACACACTAAGGTTAAGGCAATGCTGATCTGTGCTTCAAAACAATATGAAACGAACAATAATTCTAATCATGTTATGTTTAAAAGTGTTTCTTCTTATAGTTTGATACGAAAATACGAGACGATTGAATTTTTAAGGCAACGTTTGTTGCCTTGAAATTAGTCTCCACTTGAAGGAATATTAGCACGGTGCATTAAAATACATACTCCCTGGTTATTTTTTTTTGGAGGTGTATAGATTTGTCTGTTTGACTGGCTGCATAACTTGAGTTATCATCAACTAGGTTATCTTGCGAACGGCCCACACACAACCACCATTGTCAGAAACCCATGAAATCCACAATATTTTGAACTAAAAAAAACAAAAACAAAAAAACAACAACCAAAAAACAAAACACGGAAGCTAAAATAAACAAATTTCTTCTTCAAATATATAGGTTTACGTGTACTAAATAATTTATTATTGTTTATATTTATAACAATTCTTAGACTTGATATTTTCAGAAACTTGCAGTAAACAAAACCGCTTGTGAAGTTGTTGTTTTTTTTTCACGTGTCATATACAATATAATAGGAAGCTTTGTCTGTTAACATTGTATCCCTGAATTTTGAAAGAGATTATTCATTAGAACTTGGCACTATATGTGGAGATTACACTAACATAAACACCACCATAAAATATGTGGGGGAAAAAACAGAGTGAGACGCCCGGAAAGTTTATTTTGATTAGTGTGTCAAAACAGCTTGTTTCTAAATCGCCACTTATATTGTATTGCCTCACCACGAATAATTGTGTATCTTAGACTAATCATTGTTTATAATATGACTTTAAAATGTGCATGTAAACAACCAGTAAACCATATTGAATGTATGTTTACCGTGAAAAATATTTCTATATCGAGAACCTTACATGAAACCATCTATCTTAAAATGGGGATTCTGAAAGACATTAACCAGGGAATTTAAGCCATGGGACAGCATGTAGCTAGACTATAAAACCACTGGGGGTCGTTTCTTTGACTTACAAGTTACAAGACAATAACACAGCAAGCCCCACCCAGCCCGCGGGTCTAGATGCTATCTCGTATAAATTATGCTGATGGCCAGCACACCTTGAACTAACTATGGCGATGGTAGATCCGCATCCCCGCCATCTTGAAGCATTTATCCATTACACTCACTAACATCTACTTCTTGATAGATAAACGATAAACCTACCTTTAGACTAGATCAAAGATTGTGTAAATAAACCATAAAACATCCAGACATTAGAAAGTCTATTTCAAGGCTAAAAATGTTTGTTCTATGTTGATTAAAATGAGATTTTGATTATACACAATGATTAAATCTGAAGAAAAAAGCTTACTTAGAAAGCATAATAAAAGTACTTGAAACCTAAAACCTCCTGAATCTAATTGTAGCAGCTCTATTACATCTATAAATCTAGATAGGGGGAAATAAGATCGATTAATAAAACAAAAATTGCCATCATTATGAACCCAAAAACGTTTTTGTGCGAAAAAATGTACCGACTACAGATAGTATTTTACCTGTAAAGAAGTCCTTCAATTGGCGTTACATGGAGTAGATAATAGATCTAATATCCTCTTGGAAATGTCTGTCACAGAAAAATCAAGTAATGTCCCAACCGCCTGTAGAGCTAATGCCGTGCGCTACCAACTGCGCCAGTAAGCAGAGAACCAGCAGCGCATGCGCACTAGCTTTGCCGTCTGCTCGCTACTCAGTCTGCCGTCTGCTCGCTACTCAGTCTGCCGTCTGCTCGCTACTCAGTCTGCCGTCTGCTCGCTACTCAGTCTGCCGTCTGCTCGCTACTCCGTCTGCCGTCTGCTCGCTACTCAGTCTGCCGTCTGCTCGCTACTCAGTCTGCCGTCTGCTCGCTACTCAGTCTGCCGTCTGCTCGCTACTCAGTCTGCCGTCTGCGGCGGGTCGGGCTGGGGGTGAGAACTGCGCCAGGTGACGGAGCGGGGAGAGACTGGGAGAGACTGGGAGAGACGTGTCGGAGAGATTGGGAGAGACATGTCGGAGAGACTGGGAGAGACTGACAGAGACGGGGCTCTACTGGGCGATTACCACCTCGAGCATCTGTCGTACTCAGATAAACTATAGATCTGGGGGATGTTGTACACACACATGGCTCTTACACCAAAAGTCGTAAGTACAATGTGTTGGTAGCTTAACACTCGGTCGTGTACTTCTTCCTGTAACACTTGAGACGAGTAATACGTTTAGCACGACGTTGTACTTAAACACTCCTGTATCAGTGTGAGTATATACTTGGCCGACTAAGTGTCAGGTATCCCACTATGGGCTCCGTCTCCGAGTTGAGAGAAAGGAGACGCCATCAGTCGCAGGAGTTCTGCTTCCTCCCAGCAAAGTTCACTTGTTCACAAAACATAGGTACCGCTGTAAAGGATATCCCTTCAAACTTCGGAGAAGTTTATCTAGAGCTTGGTAAAACAGCTTCGGTTTTTTTTCTGCACAACGATGACAACTGACAAACAACAGTTAGGAGAGCGCGATTGTCCAAGATTGAAGCGTGGGCCTTTAACCAGAAGCGATAAGAGGACGGAGGTTCGACTCTCAGCTAATGGTACTGGCTCCGCATAAACTGATTGGGAAACTAGGAGACAAAAACTAATCAAAGATCAACATGATAGCTTAATATTACTGAGTCAAATAGATTAGTATAGTCGGTTAGTGATCTAGACTAAAGAGCAAAACGCCTAAAAGGTTCAAACCTAAGTCTGAGGTTCTATCGCTGCAGAACGTATCTGGAAATTCATTATGATAATGTATAACTAAGATATTATACATTAGAAAAAAAAGACACCACAATTATAAGAACATGCAACGATCTTTTTTTTTTTTTCGTTTACCACTCTGAGGTTTGCTTGATTTAGCCAATCGAAATTTTTAAATACATTATCATAGTGATTCCCGTGCGGGAAACTGTGTTTAAACTCAGGCTTTATCTTGGTGCATGTATAATGCTAAATTACTCAATGAAAAATTATATTACGACCACATCATGCACAAAGGAAACAACAAAAAAACAACAACAACGGATAACAAAACTAAATTATGTATTATAATGTTGTACTTCAAATCAATGTTTCCAGATAAGTATTACTTGAAGATAACTTGAATCGAAGATAAAATATAAAAACAACAACTAGAAAGAGCGATCTAAAGCTTGGAAAATCACTTCCTATACGTTAAATTTCCTAGAAAAGCGCAGTTACTGAAACAGTTTTCAAACCTAAAACTCTTATCTAAGCTCCGTGCCGACAGGAACGAGCTTTGACCGATTACTCGTTTTCATTTTTATAGATTCTCTTAAAGAATCGAGCGCTCCAGTAATTGCCCGATACCAAATGCTGTCCGTGTAGGAGAATGTGTGAGGTGTTGACGGTAGAAAGTTGGACCAACCCCCTGCTCACCCCGTCTTTCTCCGGTCCAGGCTCGCTCTCTCTCTGCTCACCTTTGATAATCGTGTCCTAGATGTACGCGCATGTTATAGAAAATGCTGTGCCAAAATTGCCTAAATCATATATATACCATAATTTCTTATTTTAATTAAGAAAAGTATGCACATTAGTAGCACAATGATGCTGCAATAGAAATAAGCTAAAATTTTACTTCAAATGTCACGTGTAGGGCCTGTCAATCACTTAAATTCCATTTTCTCAAAAAGGCAAAACACGAGTTAGGCAATATTGGCAGCACCATGACGAAATGTACCATTTTCATGTTTATCTTTGTTGTAAAGAGGGAATGTCATAATACTAGTGGACAGCTGTAAGACAAACCGTGTTACGTTCAATCGCATTTTATTACCTTTTGTTGGAAAAGTTGCCAATCATAATAAGTTAATAGTATTAGGTATCGGTTACAAAACGTATAAATAATGTTAAAACTAATTGAAGAAAAAAAACTTTGATAATTACAAAATTAATAATACCAACGTATGCCTGAAAATACTCTAAAAAACAAACAACTAGTACCAATGCAGAACATAATTTTTTTTTGCGAAATTAATAATGATACAATACACCAACACCTGAAAGAAAACTTTGTAAAATTTATTGCACAATAATCGTAAAGCTGTGTTAACTTGATAGCATAGCGTTTAACTTTAGCAGGACGCTGCTTTATTTATCGCGAGTGTCAGAAGAGGAAAATGTCAAACATTAAAAATAACTACTCGTATAAAACTCTCATTAAAAAACGAATGAAATATTCCACATAACCTTACAGATTGTTCGCCATCGTTCAAGGACGTTTTAATGTTTCATCAAGCCATAGGTTTTGTGTTGTAATAATTTATTCATCTCCCGACCCAAACCATCATTAATTCTATGTCCGTGTCTCTTTCTTTGTCTCTGATTCTGTGACCATAATCAACATCTTCATCATCATCATCATCATCATCATCATCATCATCATCATCATCATCATCATC
>RQTK01000694.1:170908-190041 GCA_003991915.1 Elysia chlorotica | reverse complement strand
TACCCCGACCCTCTCCCTGTAACACTTAATTCAAAGCCCTAGACTTTAAATCTCAATTCTTTGCCGTGTGGCAGTTCCACCATCTTCCTTAGCGTGAATGGAAGAAAAACATACAGAGATGCAGATTATTAGATAAGACGAGAGAAAATACGAAACACAGAGAGAGAGACACAGAGAGTGAGGGCATTATGAGATTACCAGGCTGGCTGGGAGAGCTGGCGAAAGGCCTGGACAAGTCGTCCATCAGAATTGACCGACTCGGCCACACAGACGATGATTTGCCGCAGGAAGTGGAACCAACCCGAGCCGGAGAGATGCGTCACTGATCCTCTGCGCAGATATTACTGCACTCGATGAGAACTTGATTAGGTGCCGCGCCGGCTGAGAAGGTCAGAGGTCACTTATTCCTCTACTAAAATTAATCGCTCAGAAAGTGGGATGCTGGGGGGAAATGAATGCAAGGATCCTTGTTCCCGACTACCCTAGCAATAGTTACAAGCCTTGCGTTATTGCAGCACCATGGCAAAGACTACGTCCATAGGGGAAAAAACTCTGCATGGGCTTTTATATATAATCAGACAGTATTCCAAACTAGTAAAAAATTATGCACGGTCGAATATCGCTATAATCTTGCACAGTCTATGATCTACACAAAAAACACATTTTCGAAGAGGCACGATGAGATACTCTGTTTTTTTCGTAATTTTCATTGTGAAAAATCGACAAAAAAACAAAACAGCGTAGTAAACATAAAATGCTTGTATCATACCTGTATTTAATATTTAATTATCTCTCTCTCTCTCTTGCACTCGACTCCCCACTCTCTTCTGTCCATTTTGCTCTCTTCCACTCCCTACCTATCAATCTATCTTATCAATTCATATATTAATCTATATGAGAGAGACTGAGGAAGCTAAAGATGCAGAGAGAGAGAGAGAGAGAGAGAGAGAGAGAGAGAGAGAGAGAGGAAGAGAGATAACTAGATAGATGTTAATAGAGAGAGAGAAAGAGATAACGAAAATCGCCACTCTGAGATTACCAGGCTAGCATTGAGAAGTGGAACAGGAAGTTGAACAAGCCCGAGCCGGAAAGATGCGTCACTGATCCTCTGCGCAGATATTCCTCCGCGATGAGAACTTGATTCGGTGCCGCGCCGGCTGAGAAGGTCAGAGGTCACTTGTCCCTCTACTAAAGCGCTCGGAGTGTGGGGTGCTGGGGGGCAGATGAGTTTGAGAGGTCCTCAGGCTGTGTTCTATGGATCCTTTGTCCAGTGTAATGGGGTCAGATAATAGTGTTATAGGATTTACTGTGTCGGGGGCCATAGACAAGCCTAAGACCACAGGGAAAGAACTGTGCATATGCCTCAATGAAAATCTCATATTTATTTATCATTCATTAATGAACTACCGGACCTAGAGCAACACACAGTTGACCATGTCAGACACTCGTGTCTTTGTTCAGACAACTTACAAAAGTCTACATTGCCCCGTCTTTATTGGTTGCCCATCTGTTTAGTTGTTTAGTAATCTCATAATTGTTACTATTCTAAATTAGCAAAAGAACACAATCGATTTTTTAAAGGGAATCCTATGATATTGGCTCGCATTTCCTATGATCTAGAGTTGAGTTGGTTTGACATCGAACTTCAGCACTATATAGGCCAGATCACAAACACGTCGTTAAATTATCCGTCATTGTTGAGTTCATTCCAACGTTATGTTGTGAGCGAACGTAGCACTAATAATCATAAAGTACATGGATGAACCAAAGGCAAAAATACCCCCTGAAATTTAAGACAATGTCTTGGAAATTGAAGTATCTGTAGGAAAGTGATCACAAAGGCCAGAACTCGTTTGTCCCAAGCTCCGTCATATTGCCACAAAGCTGCCACACTTAGCAAACTTGTGTGTAGGGACAAGGGAATGGATATCGATTTTTATACTTCAATAATCTGTATGTCTGACAGTGTATAATTGCAACATTGTCGGACGTATGTCTAAAGTTTTTAATTTATTTCATCTCACATGCCTATTGATGTAATTAAATTGAATCAAATGTAAATATGATAACAAGTCAGGGACATTTCCTAAAAGGTATTACCTTATATGTTCTTACTTATATGATAGGACCCAGGGTAAAAGATGTAAACAGCAAAACCATAAAATATTAGCAGTAATAGATGTTTCTTTGGACAATTAACCTAATGGTATGTGATATATTACAAATAGAGGAAAATGTCTAAATACTTTTTATAAGGTATTAAGAAAAGTGCATGAATGATTCATGTAAGTCATTAAATCACCATTTTTTTGTTTTGATCGTTTGATATCCATTTGTTACATCCCGCAACTTGAAAAACCCCCAACAACAAACAACAACAAAAAACCCACCATGGTTATCAAAATAAATTGTACAGCGTTAAAAGATGAAACAGTTACAAGCAGACTTCGCGGCCAAGGTTATTCATTCTTCAAAATTGTAAAATAACCTAAATGAACACACAGTACTATCTACTGAAACAAGAAAGTACCACCCATGTGCATGCCCTCAGGAAAAGCTTTATAGAGGTTGATCACGGCCCTGGTGATACAAGCAATCATGCTGACGTGCACATCTTCAAATTTTTGGAAAAAATAATCGTTTGTTGAAAATAATAGAAAAATATTTTGATTACTTTGCAAGAGGCATTGAGACATACGTTTATAAAAAGTAGGAAGTACGTTGCATGTGAATTGGTAACCAATAAAAGATTCTGGTTAAAATCGACACCGTCTGCTTTACCCTCCATGCTCAGTGCGAGTGGAAACAAAGAAAACTGCCCCCATATCTAAAAATAACTTCTAGGACCGTCCAAGAATTACTACGCCGGGCTGTTCTATTGCGGCTATTGGGTCCAGCACACATTATTGGGAAAGCTCTCAGGATCCTCTTCAACCTTTCCCGCCCAGAGTTTCGTGCCTTTTATAGAATTTGTGTAATCTTCATTTGCTAAATACCAGGCCATGAGTAACTTTTGTTTTGTTTTTACGTTCTTCTTGCACAACGGCACTGCTTTTAGGCGCGACTTTTTACGGAAGGTCGATGCAGCCCGAAGCAACCTTCTTGGTCACTCCACCTTATCAGGTAATGTCACCTGACCAAACTTTGGCGCGACGAATTGATTGGTATCAAATTCACCTCATGGGGAAAAGAAGGAAATATGTGCGTGGGATGTCTATAAAGAATGCTTGAATTTGACTTGACTGTCTCAACAGCTTCCTCATTCGTGTCACACAGCGACTTCTGAAACTAGAAGCGGAGATTTAGACTTATGAGTTAGTTTTTTGTTTATTATGCCCATTACAGTGCACTAGCAGCAAAGGTGGTCACTTTCATTTCTCTGATTGGCAAAAGCATAACATGTTCATGGTGGTGGTTGAAGTTGATATGGGTTGACTTATGGAACAGCACGCGGGTGTTGAGAGTGTGTAAGAAATGTAAGGACAGTAACAGTTGATCTGTGTATTCTTCAAACAGGTTAACTTCATTGACTGAAACAGGGTATGGGAATTGTGAACGGTGTTTCTGTTATGTTGGTCTATCATTCAGGCTCTTCTCTACCTGCATCATAATGAGGGTTGGGGTGAGTTGAGTTTGTATTTACAGCACGCCAGCACAGTATTGGATACATTGTGCCCTTTACGACTTAAAACAGCTGCTACAACACAAGCGTAGTATCGATGACTTCACTTTCTGATTGGGGAAAAGCATTAAAACTGTATATAAAAAGGCCATTTTAATTTGAAGAACATATCATTTACATAGTAATGTGAAAAATCCATGTATAGGATTATCACAGTTGCATATTGTTGCGTACATCAACGTATTTTCTAGACCTCAGTTTGCGCCGAGAAATATATGTTACGAACAAAAAAGAGGGCGAGACAGAAGACAAAGCAAGAGACAGGACAAACGTTAGCAGTCTTGTACTGTGGCACGCATCACGTACAAACGGTGTTTAACTTTCTGTACAGGCCTCTGAGTGAGGGACCAGTCACCACACGGGCGGTTCCAGACAGGGAAGCATGCCATTTCAAAAGCTCATATTAAATTTTATTTACTGATTGCAAACTTGCTAAATGTACTTAAATAATTAAAATATCTCAACAGTAATCAGTTTACGACATCTTTTTTTTACATTTAGGACGCAGTGGAAATATTGGCAATGGCGCACTTTTATGTTTCAAGGTCATTAAAAGGTTCTGGTGATCTTTCCAAATATAAAACCTGAGCATCATTGAATGTCATTGATTAGGATGTTGAGAATGTATGTATACACAGTTTTTTGGATGAAAATTGTACCGTTGATTAAATTGATTTAGTCCCAATATGCGGACATTCATTTAAACCCTCGAGTATTCAATGTGTCTCTTTCCGATTCATGTTCTAGAAAACATTGTCAAGACATAATGATGCCAATCCAGGCTTCTTATGCAGATGTCAATATTCCCGATGTACAGATGTTCCTAAGTCGTGTTTTCGCACAAATATGAGCAAGAATGGTTTAATAGAGAGATAGACTTACATCATCACTATAATTGAATAGCTGTGGGAAAGGGGAGGTAAAAACATTTGAGAGTACGATTGTACTGATACAAATATTTTTATGACTTACGCACCTTTGAAATGTCTGTATCTGGGTACATTGGATGAATAAAATCATCAGGGAATCTTCCCCACAATGATACTGAATGAGTGCGTTAAAAAGATAAAGTGTGAGCCCAAAAAATTTGCTATGCGTAACCGCATTTGTGTCTTTTAATCTCAATTATCGAAAGAGTAAGTGAGTGAGTTATTTTTTTTTACGGCACGTCAGCACGGTAACGGCTATATTGTGCCCATGATGCCATATGACAGTTAATGCATTATACTAGTAGCAACGGTGACTCCTTTATCTCTCTGAATAGTAAAAGCATAACAACTGTGCATAAAGAAGGATGATGAAAAGTAAAGGGCATATGCAGTAGTTTAAAAGATCCATGTTTAGGATTATTGCAGTTAAATTTTATTATAAACATCAATGTCCTTCAGGTACCTAAGTAGACGCTGAGGACTAACATGGGTAAATATGCTCTCTAGAGGCTTGGAAGCCAGGTACAGATTTCTTTCCCGGTGAAAAGCCGGACAATCAACCAGAATGTGACTAATGGATAATTGACAGTTGCAGGTTTGACACTGTGGAGGCTCTCTGCCTCTCCATAGGAAGGCGTGAGTAAGATGGGAATATCCAAGTCGAGCATATGATGCCGGTATCTGCGCCTGAGTAGGTTCAGTCATTTGATTTCCTTCGATTCCAACATGGCTGGGAATCCAGCAGATAACAATTTTTTACCATTTGGCTGAAGTTCGTGAGCTTTTCTCAATATGTGAAGAATTTTTGGATTTTTCAAGTTTGCCACCCCACCGCTTTCACAAGAGAAAGCGAGTTAAAGAGGATTAAAAAATTCTTCTCTTGAGTTGGAGAGACGGCCGAGTGTTATGCATCCGCAGCAAATATTGACGCCTTCGCACTCACCCCGCAGCATTTATCTGCTCCGACGCAAGTCTCATCTTTAGACCCGTCAGTGAAAAGTAGATAGTGATCGGGATGATTTTCTATGATTTGTACAAAGTTTTCTCTGTATACTTCTATGTTCACTCCAGTCATTCCGGCGACTTTGCAAGTTATTCCTGGAAGCCTCGCTCAGAAAACTTGGGAGTGCCTGGAGTGAAGATACCCCCCCCTATCTTCAAGTGACTTGTTTCTTGGTCAAGGCCTCCATAAGAACAGACCAAGTCACCGAAATGATGGTAGTGAACAGATTTGAGCGTCATAAGTGTAACAGTGATGTATCTCTAGTAAGTCATTACGAGAGTTAGTTCACATTGATACTCAGATGATAATATCAGCCGACACTGCAATAATGACACATAATCTAACTGTTCCTACGTTTTTAATTGTATAGCTCAGTTGGACTCTAAATACAAAATGTTTGTCGACTTCGGTGACTTTGCCTGCTATTTTTAAAGCATCAGTCTTGGTTGATTTGACAAGAGGAAACTATTCCTGTGTACGCAGAGTGAGAAGAGTTCCGTTCTTCGGTTCAACGTTAGTTACGCCATGAGTATTTGGAACTTATCTTGTAAACACAAGTAACACACTTTTTTGCTACTGTGTAGGTTTTTACTCTAATATTATTCCTACTTTTTTGTATTCTGTGTTTTTGTTTTTACATGTTCGCTTTATTTTGTGTCGTACATATTATGGTGAATGTTTTGTTTTAAACTCGTCTTCAGTTAGTCCTATGCTTGTTTAATTCTTGTTTGTTTTGGTTTCCGTGACTGTGCCTTTGTATACAACACATTTTACTGTATACTTGCCACTCAGGCGGCCGCTTTCTTTTGTTCTGAAGTTGTAGAGTTTTAATCATTCGTCAGTTTTTTTTTTCTTGGCGTTAAACTTTTCTTGTACATTCTTGGTATTATTTATTATTGTTTCTTTTATATTACTATTAACTATAACTGGCTTATATTGTATTTCTATTAACTGTTTTCTGTAGTTTGTTGGATCTGGGGAAGTGCCTGTCTATCAAGTTTGCAAAGTCCCTTGCGACGTTGGTTGAGACGTTCGTACTAAATGGTGGGTTGAACCAAGTTATTTTTTTCTTTTTTTTTTGTTGCTTTGTTATTTGTTCGCATCTTTTGATTTTTGATTAGCTCTGAAATTGAACTATTCGTCCAAACTAATTCTTGATAAATAGATAGATAGATAGATAGATAGAACTCAATAAAACTGTACTCAGTGAACTAGTTCCATCAGGGTATTCATTTCACAGTGAACCTCGGTGTGGAAGAGCAGGAGGTGGTATTTTAGTGGTATTTAAATCTGGACTTGATATTGAAAAAATGGACTCTGTGGTTGTCAAGTCTTTTGAACATCTGATTATACATTTTTTCCGAAACAACATTCAGTACAGAATTGCATGTGTGTATCGGCCACCCCCTTCTTCAAGAAATCAAACAACAACTGATGATTTCCTCTGTGATTTTCAAGATTTCCTCCTTGACAAAACACTTCAGTCAGGGAAGTTGATTCTAGTGGGAGATTTTAATTTTCATATGGACAAACCAAATGACCCACAAGTTATGAAATTTGTACAAATTTTGGAATCAGTCAATCTGAAACAACTTGTTTCTGAACCAACTCATGAAAAAGGACATACCCTTGATCTTGTGATAAACAACATAGGTGATAAGTCAATTTCTTCACTGGCTGTAGACCACAACAGCCCATCAGATCACATAGATAGATAGATAGATAGATAGATAGATAGATAGATAGATAGATAGATAGATAGATAGATAGATAGATAGATAGATAGATAGATAGATAGATAGATAGATAGATAGATAGATAGATAGATAGATAGATAGATAGACAGTTCGCAACTTCTAGAAACACTGCGACCCTGCGGTGCCGATAATAAACTTGCAGATGTCATCCATAGTTCTAAACCGACAATCAGAAACAGGAGGGCCAACAGGTTCACCTCCATCTGGCGAAACCAAGTCCAGCAGAGTTGAGAGTGACGGAGCTCACCCTTGCAAGTTTCCCTTCAGATGTGACAACCCCCCAGCTGTAACACAGCAGGTGTGCTAGAGTACCCTGGCTGGGACTTCCCCTCCCTGTACCGGAAGTCCGGAGTTCTGGACGTGCTTGACCTCAAGGAAGTCTCCCATCTTGGTGGTCCAGACAAGTATGACGTGGTGCTGTGTGAGTAGATCCAAGACGCCAACAAGAAGTTCGCGCTCGTGTTCTTTACCGGAAATCTGAAAGGTTCACGAGAGAACACAGAGCTGTAAAAGGCATCGCACAGCGGAATCTTTGAAGCAGATATCGTTCCGGATCCTGGGGAATACCAGCTGCATGGTGACCAACTACGTTCCCAGAGGCAGCCTGGCCAAATACATCGGAGAGCTGGACATCCGCACCATCGTCCGTTACTTCATCAAAATCGGCAAAGCCTTAGCCTTCCTCCATTCGTGTCACGTGTTTCCCAGAGATTTGCGGCCAGAGATTGGTGATTGTGACAACCGAGGAGTTCTGATTTTGATATGTCAGACACACTGCGACACGGAGCTTGCACACGTGATGGTAGAAGGTAAACCGGGATGGATATCAGCTTTGCCCGACGCTACGGAGCTAAGGTAAATCAACTTGTTTTCTTTGATTATTATTTTATGCTGAAAGCCTTTATAGTCACGTACGTTTGTCTAAAGTGCAGTAGGAGTTTTAAAAGCAATTTTCTCATAAATATCTTTATCTCTCATGTTTACTCCCGTCATGTCTTTCATGTCTACTGTTTTGTTGTTTCATTAAACGATATCCATTCCATCTATCAAAAGTACATGTTTAATTAACCATTCTATAAATATCCCGTTTATCAAATTATAAGCTTTGATATTCAAGGAATAATAATATTTTTTAAACCCTGTTTGCCTGCATCCGCGTTTTATCATAATCATATTTCATATAATAATTAAAGATTTTGTCTAAAAGGTGTAAAGGACTTCAGCATAAAATTTCGTGTGCATGTGTGTGTGTGTGTGTGTGTGTTTTGACTCCAATAAATTTTAATCCTCTAAAAAACATAAATTTCGACCCTTCTAAAAATACAATACGTGTAGGTAGCTGAAACTTTAAAAACATCTTTAAAAGTTTAACGAAAATTTGTCTGTAAACATTATGTAATTATGTGGTTTAAAGCGATCTCTTTCATTCATTCCACGAACATATTTCATAGTTTAATTTTTACCCGCTCCTTTTCTCACTCTTATCCTCTACTTCCCCTCCACCTCTCTCTCTCTTTCTCTCTGTCTCTCTCTGTCTCTCTCTCTCTCTCTCTCTCTCTCTCTCTCTCTCTCTTTTTTTTCTCTTTTTCTAAACTACTGATTAAAGTATGTTTATATTTTTCATTGTTTACCAACCTAATGTTTCATTCAATGATTTTTAGTATCCTAAAAACAAATCATTTATGGCATAATCAGATTAATTTAAAACTATAAAACATGGCCACCTTATCATACACTCATTTCAAGAAGTTTTTAAATTATAACTATAATTACTATATGTATTATATGCAATGCATTCAACAATACCATCTTGAATATCTAACTTTTAAGATATACACCCCATTATAAACAAAGTATGTCCAATTTATTTGAACAACGCTCCAAAAATATTTGTGGCAACCAGGGTTCATGAAGAACAAATCACTTGTGTAAGTTATTACCTAAAATTATCTCAACACAGAAAATCTACTGTATATCGAATTTTGTATTTTCAAATAAAACAATATTTTTCTCTGTTTCTAATAATGATAGAAATATATAATTTTCACAAACTATTTAAGTGCAATTGATGCTTTTAAAACTACTAAAAATAGCTCACTTCCAACTCCTGCCTGATCCATGATGTTTGCTTCACATAAAGGCATAATACATCTTGCAGAGTTAATCTATTGCTTAGCACGGAAACTTTACATTAAAACCTTGGGTTATGTGATACTAAACTATACGGAAAAATACGCAGGGCAAATATATTGCATTACAACAAAAGAATTTCTGAGAATTGTCCATTCTAAAACTTATGGCCAAATTCTAATCTCATTTAAATCTGTGTTGTGTATTTTTTCCCACTTGTCCAGAAGGACGAGTTTTCCCTGGGCGCTGTGCTTCACTGCATGCTGTTCGAGGTCTTGTATGATAGACATTACGATTTCTATGACCAGGCCCACAAATCCAAGATGCCTGACTGTACAGTGCTACAGATGCTAGAGTAGACTTTTCACTTTTGATTGCGTAAACACATCTGTTTTACCTTTTAATATTATCAATATCTTTATCATTATTATTAGTATTAAATTATTTTGTCCATAATTATATTTATCATCATCATCATCATCATCATCATCATCATCATCATCATCATCATCATCATCATCATCATCATCATCATCATCATCATCATCATCATCATCATCATCATCATCATCATCATCATCATCATCATCATCATCATCATCATCATCATCATCATAATTCAAAAGTGTCTTGAAGAAGCAAATTATTTTAACGTGTCTCCAGTCCAAATGTCGTGATATTTCCTTTCGGTGTAATTTACCCAGTAGTGTCCCTTTGACTCTATAATTGCGCATTATGACGGACAGTTTTCTTCTCCTGCAGGGATATAATCCTCAAGCCTGTGACCACTGAGTGGTCAGCACGGTAGAGCGTTCACACTGTCTTGGAGCTGTTGGTCAAGCACCATGATCTGCTGCCACAGCTCCAATGTAGACCAGAACTCTCTTTTTAACTGTTCTGCCTTGTCTGTACATTCTTTTCATCGGACTTTTAAAAAATAAACCAGCCTTCAATGTTTATTCTAGAAGAGGATTAAGTATGCGTTTATTTAACAAAAGCTAGCATTGTCTAGCGTAGATTGTTTATGGCATCCGCCTTCTTCCCGAAATTGGTGAACATGAAATGTGAAAACGGTCCTGTATTCAGAAAATGCCCCAACTAGTCTCATTAGATTTAGATAATGGGATGAGTCTGAATGGACAAATAAAAAAAAATCCGACCAAATTAAGTAAACTCGGCATGACTGTTACTACTATCATATTAACAAAAAATGAATACCACGACAGAACATCATTGTAAGAAGAGTGACAAAAAAAAATAACCATGAAAAGTTTATATAACAGTTAAATAAAGCTCTACAATAATAGAGCTTTCTCCTGAGGTATTCTTGATGGACAAAAAACGAAACAAACAAAAACAAAAAACGCATAAGAATTTGATATACATCATCTAATATTGTAGTCATGCATTATTGATTCATACAATATTCATGTATATAAAAAAATAGAAAATGAGTATTAAATTTATCTTTAAAGTTTTTCTTTTTCTCGATTTTAGTCTTCTTCCTTTTCAGTTATTTTATAATTTTTCTAACACACGCTGTTTGATTGACCATTTCCTTTCAGGAAGTGACTGTCTAGAACAAAAGTGTGTCTCCCTAGGGTCTCTGGTTTTCCATTTTTACCAACTAAATCACTTTGTTTTCATCGGTTCCACCATCTCCTCCCGTCCCCCATTCTCTCTTTCTCTCTCTCTCCCTCTCCTTTCCGTCTCTCTCTCCCCTCTCTCTATAATATCTTTATATTCATATTAACATTCTGTCTCTGAAGTCAGTAGACACCAGACTAACCGCTCATGCGTCGGTCTCGGTGAACTTGGGCTGTGCATGAAGAGCAAAAAAATATGGTGTACAATGAGTAAATGTTTGCAACTTAATCTCGACTACCATTTGTAGCTAAAGAACATCTTTCTGAAAAGAAATTAACATAGCGACATCCAACTCAAAACATTTATTCAAAGCAATAACAGGTGTATGTTTGTGTGTGTGTGTGTGTTTGTGTTTAGGGGAGTGTGCGGGAAAGAGGTCCATTTCCTACCACTATTTTTTTTAAAAAACGTTAATCTAACGATTGTCCCTATAATGATTACTACGTTTCCAGCAAACTTGTCTGTGGAGCGGAGGGCCTTTCGTCAAGCCAATGTTTATGGCAACAGACTGATGGAGATTAGAACTTGAATCTCTCACTCTGTAAACGAATGCTTTACCAACTCAGCGGATAATATACCAAGACTCCTGTATCAACCGGTCATATTATACTGACACCGACCCAACCTGCATCGATTTAATCACTGTCTCAGGTGTCACATTATACTGAGACCGACCCAACCTGCATCGATTTAATCACTGTCTCAGGTGTCACATTACACTGACACCGACCCAAGCTGTGTCTATTTTTAATGAGCCGTGAACTGACCTGAGCAGAGCCAGTGTCCAGGTCTCCCAGGCCGGAGTCCCGCTCGGACGCCTGTCTCTCCGAGTGGCCGGTCATGAACTGGTCCTGGGGCAAGCACACACAAGGGGGCTTTCAAACCAGCAAACACTCTGACGTTTATTTCCTTACTGCTAGATTTCCAATAACTTCGTTATAGATTGTTTTTTTCTTTTTTCATAAGATTACAATTACAAAGTTAGTAACAAATTACATCACTTGCATCAAGGTATTTTGCAGCAGTTTTCAGCTTCATATACTTTAAATTATCCCTTCTTTTCAACTTCGTTATTACCAAGGTGAGACTAAGCACCTTCCCCATCGCCATTTTTGTTAATCCTCTCCTGATAATTTTTATTTTGATCAATTTTTATCGTATTTTGTTCATGTTTGTGGTACTTTCATTTGATCAACACTTATAAAAGAAGCAACAGTTTTACAATGTATGTGTAATTAAAATGACTTACATAGCCAACGTTGTCGAACTCCAAACCATTATCCAACGAGTGGTAAGACAAATTGTCATCTACAGGAATGGTTCTCCCCCTTTGGCTTGGCCTAGAATAAAAAAAATACCCTTTCACTGTTAGTATGTTTACCATCATCACCACTCTCCTCCTCCTGATCATTATCATAAAAACTACTACCACCATCACCATGATAATAATGATAATTCAAACTTTTTATTGTCAACAGCATCATTATCATAATTATCGTCATCATCATCATCATCATCATCATCATCATCATCATCATCATCATCATCATCATCATCATCATCATCATCATCATCATCATCATCATCATCATCATCATCATCATCATCATCATCATCATCATCATCATCATCATCATCATCATCATCATCATCATCATCATCATCATCATCATCATCATCATCATCATCATCATCATCATCATCATCATCATCATCATCATCATCATCATCATCATTATTCATCATTAAAATGAACTACCATCATCATTATCACCATCATTATTTGCATTATCATTATTATCATCACCATCGGCAGCACCAGCAGCATCATCACCATCAACATAGCGTAGCCATTAACATTCCTACACAAATCTAACAGCTTCATGGTAGCTCACGACAGATTAATGAGTTTTTCTGCAAGGTTAGAAAATAGCATCCTTCCTTTTTTTTGTACTTCTTGTTATGAAAAGCGATGTATGAATCGGGTTTACGCCAGTTTGTGAAGGAACACTTTTCTTAAGAAGAAAACAGACTGCGTGATACGATGAAAAAATCAGCCTTGGAAACACTTAGCGAAAAGAAAATTAAAGTAGACTGTAAACAAACCAACACAATCCCAACAGTGAAAAACAAAATAATTAAACAAACCAACACAATCCAAACAATGAAAAACAAAATAAATTGAAACCTGCGTTTCTTCCTCCACACAAAGAAGAGGCCGCCAAGAATGACCACAAGGGCAGCTCCGCCAGCCGCTCCAGCTATCATGGGCGTGGAATCTGGGGAGATAGGAGCGGACATTGTCACGCGACATTCGTCTCAATAAGTATCGTCACTGTCTCTTTACTTAAGAGAATGACTTCTCTAGTTGAGTGAAATAGTGCTGTCAGAATATACGATATAATTGAGTTTCGTTAGTAAGGAGATAAAGTTATTTAGTAATGTTTTTTGACGAAACAAGTGGGTGTTGACAGCGGAGCGAACTGGCTCAAGTGGTAGAGCATTTGTCTGCAAATTATGAGATGGGTGTAGGTGGTTCGAATCCCACGATCGGCAGATTTATTTGTCGAATTTCGTCCCTTGTAACTGGTGCGGTGTCCGTATAGTGTGACCTACTAAGACAGGAGTCCGGGTCTCCCCACTCAGTCTCGAGTGTGCGGCACATAAAATTGTCAGACGCCAGTACTTGGACCCGTCCACTATATAGCCTATGTAGTGCTGACATGTGGGTGTTCACATCACTCTGGTCTAGTGCTATACTTTGGAGACTGGACATACAGTTTAAAATCCGAGGAAGACCTTGGTTCAAATCTAGCCAGTCACTTAGTATTACTTTGCTCCCAGTTTTACATGACCCTCTAAACTGTAACATCAAATTGGAGAGTTAGAACTTTATTATGGTGGTCCTTAGTGGTATTTTAAAACAGGTAGTGAGTGGTAATCATCAGAAAATGCGCGATTAAAGTTTGTAACATAAAAAGTCACCCCTCGACAAAGCACCTCGACATTTAGAATATAAACAACAGGCTAATAGACTGTTATATTCATAAACACAAAAACTCCACCAAATTCACATTCACACAGTGCTAACTAAGTAAAATTATAGTAAAAAGATATACTTGTAGATTTTATAATCTAAACCACAACTCGGATATCTTAGAAAAGTCTTATAAGGGTATTCTAGAAGTTACTGAAGCGTTCCTGTCAGGGTACTCGGTAGGATGTGTGGGGCACTAAAACATAGTAATACCTATTCACTTAGTGCTGTTAGTGCTGGGGGGGGGGTGAATCTGGGGAGAGAGGAGCAGACATTGTCACGCGAGAATCTAGGGAGAGAGGAGCAGACATTGTCACGCGAGAATCTGGGGACAGAGAAGCAGACATTGTCACGTGAGAATATGGGGAGAGAGGAGCAGGCATTGTCACGCGAGAATCTGGGGAGGGAGGAGCAGACATTGTCACGCGAGAATCTGGGGAAAGAGAAGCAGACATTGTCACGCGAGAATCTGGGGAGAGAGGAGCAGACATTGTCACGCGACATTCGTCTCCACAAGTATCGTCACTGTCTCTTTACTTAAGAGAACGACTTCTCTAGTTGGGTAATAGTGTCTTGGGGCCCGTCAACACTATATCCTATATAGAGCTGATGTTGGACGTTAAAACGAACCCAACAACATCTCTGACTGCAAATATGTATTGGTTTCAAAACGTCTAACACAACTAGCCTGGCTATATCGTGGACGGATCCCAAAATTAACGTCTAATATTTTGACATGCTGCTCCATAGAGACAGTGAAAGGACATTAGGACTCCTGCCTCTGCCGATCACATTATACTGACATTGACCCAACCAGTAAGCGTCGGAATTGGATAAATGAAATTTTGACAAGTCTTGCGTTTTGAACCAGGGGCCCTCCCGTTTGGGAGCGCCGTCACACGTCCCCCCCCCCCCCCCCCACACACACACAAACACCAGCCATTGAGGCGTGGAGGGCACTAAGTCAACTATAGAATTGGACTAATAGAACTGCTTAAAATGTTAGTACTAAATGTAGCTCTGCGGGAGTGCAAGGACTGAAAGGCAGAGAGAGATCAGTTTTACACCCACAGCTTAATCCACCGACCTTTGTCTTTGGAGGGTCCCTGCTGCCCTCGCACTTGCGGTGTGTCAGAGGAGCCCGGGGGAGGCGCAACCACTGCAGACGTTGGCTCACCAGCCCTGGGGTGTGGAGTTGTTGTAGACATGGGCAGGTGCTTTGGCGAGGACCCCATCACTGTGGATGCTTTTGTGGATGATAAATCCAGAGGATCATTCGTTGATGCAGTTTTTGTGGTTTTTTGCATCGTTGGCGGATCGTGTGTAGATGCTGATGGTGATGAAGACTCCGTCAAGGTTGTTGATGATGTAGATACGTGTCTTTGGCTCGAAGATTTTGTTACTATTGTGGTTGTGGTCGTCGAAGTTTCAACTGATGGTATAGTTGGTGTCGATACATCCCCATCAGTTGGTAATGAGGTGGTCGGTGCGGCACTTGTTACTGGAGTTGTTATTGTTGTAGGGCTTGAGGACGATCCGGCTGTTTTTGGTGATGAATCGGTTGTTGTTGTTGTTGTTCTCGATGTTGTTGTCGGTGTAGTGGTTGTAGTTGTTGGCGTTGCTATGGGTAAGCTTGTTGTCTGCGTTGTTGTTGGTGGTGTTGCGTTTTGTGTAGTTGTTGTAGGTTCAGTTGTTGTTGATTGCGTTGTTTTCGCTGTGGTTGTCAGTGTTTCCGGTGTCGATGTTGTCGGTGCTGTTGCTGTTGTTGTTGTTTTTGTTGTTGTTGTTGTTGTTGTTGCAGGTTCAGTTGTTGTTGATGTAGTTTGTGTTGGTCTTGTTGTTGTTGTTGTAGGTTCAGTTGTTGTTGATGTAGTTGTTGTAGGTTCAGTTGTTGTTGATGTAGTTGTTGTAGGTTCACTTGTTGTTGATGTAGTTGTTGTAGTTTCAGTTGATGTTGATGTAGTTGTTGTAGGTTCAGTTGATGTTGATGTAGTTTGTGTTGTTGTTGTTGTTGCAGGTTCAGTTGTTGTTGATGTAGTTTTTGTTGGTGTTGTTGTTGTTGTTGATGGTGTTGTTGTAGATGTTGTAGTAGACATTGTTGTTTTTGTCGTGGAAATCACCGAAGGCTTTGTAGGAGCTGTGGAAGATCGTAACGAAGAACTCCTTGTTGATGGCTTGCTGGACGTCGTTGTTGTTTTACCTGCAAAAAGCAGTTGAGATGTTTCTTATCTTCTCGCCTGAGCGTTTTAATATTATCTTTAACAGCATGTTTCATAAAGCATAATTTTATAAAAGGCCTATATGCATAAAGGGCAGTATCACAAAAAAAAACCGATTCTTCCATTTGTCTCGATGAGTTAACATAGCGGTAACCCTGGGGTAGAACATCCGCCGCTTCCGACGCAGGAGTTCCGTGTTTCAAGCACTAGCAATTTCGTCCCTACTGGTTGGGTCGGTATCAATTTAATGTGACTGGATGAGACAGGAGTCACAGTATCCCCACCCTGTCTCGTGTGAGGCAACACATAAAATGTTAGACGTCAGTATTGAGGCCCATCCTCAATATAGCCTATAAAGTGCTGACGTTAGACATTAACCAATTCAAATACTACAACTATAACTTCCAGGCTGTTGCCTAAAGAGTGGGATGGAGAGACAGAAAGAGAAACAGTGAGAAAGATAGAGAGTGAGGAAGATAGAGAAATAGAGAGAGAGGAGGGAGAAAAGAGAGGGAAGAGAGAAAGAGAGAATGCTGTAAGATTGTTAACCCCTGCCTCGTCTCATCATAGGCGTGCATACCTAATGCTCTAAGATTGTTAACCCTTACCGTGTCACATCATAGGCGTGCATACCCAATGTTCTAAGATTGTTAACCCCTACCTGTCACATCATAGGCGTGCATACCCAATGTTCTAAGATTGTTAACCCTTACCGCGTCACATCATAGGCGTGCATACCCAATGTTCTATGATTGTTAACCCTTACCTTGTCACACCATAGGCGTGCATACCCAATGTTCTAAGATTGTTAACCCCTACCGCGTCACATCATAGGCGTGCATACCCAATGTTCTAAGATTGTTAACCCTTACCTTGTCACATCATAGGCGTGCATACCCAATGTTCTAAGATTGTTAACCCCTACCTTGTCACATCATAGGCGTGCATACCCAATGTTTTAAGATTGTTAACCCCTACCTGGACACAGAAGCTCAACAGAAACATCGTCGATGCCGATATCGCCATAGAAGCCGTCGCCTCGAACACCGATGATTTCAAACTGGAAATTCAAATTTGATTTTCCATTAGTTAAATTTATAATTAATACATTTTTATAGAATAAACATTCAAAGCATTTGATCTTTTCTACATTGTAAAACTCACTTAATAATTTGTTACGATCATTTGGGGGTGAAAATTCCACTGCAGTTTAAGTTTGAAGCCCCGGCAATAGAACCGTGCGATCGGAGACTGTCACACAAAACTTGTAGTTTGTGTTTCCGATATCATGAAAGTCAACCTTTCTTTGCGTTTCAATACCCTTTAGAAGACATTTAGTAACTTTTTTTTTACTTTGGTGTTGTTGTGATTGCATCTTCTCCACATAAATATCAACTCTATGCAATGCTTTTTAAGCATGTTTAATTTTAACGAGCTGATAAGAAACAATTATCTGTTAAGAAGAAAAATATATATTACCTAACTCTAATAGCTCTAACCTGGGGACAAAGGAATTATAATTGCGTTCACCAAATAATTATTTTTTTGCTTTATCAGATCAACGTGTCCAACTTTAAACTGTTTTTCTATCTAAACATTCTGTGTTAGAGCATCGGGTTTCGAAATTGGAGGTCTGCGGTTCGAGTCCTACTCTGGCGGCCGCATTAGTCCCCTACTATTTAGGTAGGTGTGAATATGATTAGACAAGTCACATGGTTCCCCTGTCGGGCTCCTCTTGCCGTATGAGAATTTCTACAGACATAAGAGACCTTGAACTTGGACAAATCTTTGCTTTTGTCGTATGTCTCATTTGATCATATTATACTGACAAGATGTTTTTAAATGAGGGATCGTAGGATCGAACCGGAAATTTTACGCTGAGCGCTCTACCACCTGAGACAGCTGTGCCCTTTACCGCAGGGTAAATTGGTTTAAACGGCAGAGCGTTGATCTTTCAATTTGGATTTGCACGGTACGAAATCAAGGATCGGTCAAGAATTTTTCCCCTTATTTCGTCCTGTACTGGTTCGATCCATGTCAGTTTAAAATGATCGGGTCAGATAAAAGTCCAGGTCGCCCTTGCTTTTCTCTATGCAGAATTTCAGCACGTAAAATTGTCAGTCGGTTGTCGTTGGTCCTGTCCACATTAAATAGCCTGTATAACTCTGACGTTAGATGCTCAGCAACAAACTTCAATTCTACTCTACAATACAAACTGTCACACTATCTTAACACTAAGATGAAAAACATGCATGACAGAGGGAACGATATACGGGGACTCTATCATAGTTTCCCGGCGCTGGACTTTATCACGTGCCCCAGGTCCACCGCCTACCTGAGTGTGAGGCGCGGGGGGCAGGAACACGACAGCCTCAGTCCAGGTCTTGCCGTCAACGCTCTGCTGGCCCGACCTTGTCCAGAGCGACTCCGAGGATCCTTTCACCTGCAGGGGCAGCGCGTGTCCAGGTATTAGACAAACTTGGTAGCGGGTATATTGGGCTTTGGTACACTGACATTTTTCTATAATATGCAATGTTCTTTTGATTGAGATTTCCATGTGTAAAACAGAAAGCGCCTTGAGCCGAGTGTCTTGGAAAAAAAACGTTCTATAAATCTTCTGTTTTCGTTGTGGCTAATGTTATTATTATTATTATTATTATTATTATTATTATTATTATTATTATTATTATTATTATTATTATTATTATTATTATTATTATTATTATTAT
>RQTK01000694.1:129208-150992 GCA_003991915.1 Elysia chlorotica | reverse complement strand
TGTTTTTGTGGTTGTGGGAAACTGGAGGAGAGAGAGAGAGAGAGAGAGAGAGAGAGAGAGAGAGAGAGAGAGAGTTGGTCGACATGAAACACTGTAGCTGAAAGTAAGCACAGATTAAACCGTTATTTTTGTTTCATGTACTTTGATAGCTTCGTAAGTTCCTGGCATTGCTCTCTGAGGACTCAGTTTGGCCAAACAACTGTACGTGTCGGGGGTGTGAGTACTAGAGTGGCATGACTCCAACCAACAAACTGCCAATGTAGCCAGACAGCATTTTATCGAAGAAGCGTGATTTGAAACCCAGTAACAATGGAAACATTTTCTTGACATATCATGTCCTTATCCAGAAATCAGATCCGTGAAAGTCGCCGAATACTCAGAAAACACGTACTGGTGATTTGTTTCAACTTGGTCAGTATTGTTTCTTCGCGTATTTTCACAAACAAATTATTTTATGATGAGCGGTAGAATGAGGCATCGGGTTTTAGTTTTATGGAATCGCATGCTTTATTTGTGATGGCGTGTCTTTATTGTTGAAGGGAAAAGAATTAGAATCAATCACAGACGCCGATCCAGTTCCAGACAGACATAGAACAAAAGATATAAAACTAAAGAAACTATAAGTAATACTTGGACAGGGATCAGATCAACACCATTGTACGACAACCATTCGCCTTGAAAAGATAATAATAACCGGAGACTCGAAACCTTCGTCCATTCAAATCCAAAGCAGCATGGAGTCTGTTAGTTGTTATTGTTATGTGGAACACTAGATTGAAGCGCGTTAAAATTCTTGACAATCGACAGACACATTTCTTGTAGCCTTCGCCTCATCATATCTGTTTTGGTAAACATCAGTTTGTGGCTGGTTCTTCTCTTCTATAAATTGATTCTTTAATCATTACTATCAACTTACCTCACATCTGAGACTTAAGAATCACATGTAGGTTGTATCCACTGGGCAGGACCCTAGCCAGCGAAGCCAGTTATCATGGTACATACGGACTAGCCGCTCATATTTTTACAGGTCCAGTGAGGATCCTCCCCCTCTCTCTCTCTCTCTCTCTCTCTCTCTCTCTCTCTCTCCCTCTCTCTCTCCCCGCCACTGACCTGAACTGTTGCCCAGAGTGTGGTCAGCTAGAGGTCCAGTGAGGATCCTCCCCCCTCTCCTGGAGGGAGTGAGGCCCTTGTGGCGCGCCCAGTCCAGGTCATCCTTGTCACTGTTGAACCAGCCGCAGAAACTCGTCTCGAAGTCGCACGACTCCTCTGGACCAGGGAGAAGCGGACACTTACATGTACTCAGGTACTGTACTAAAACATGAAACATTAAGTGGGAGCATCATTTCGCGGGTGTTAGAGCGTCGGCCTTCGATACAGGAGGCCCGGCCTTCGTGTTAACATCCACTGGCTGGTGGATGTCATGATGATGACTCGTGTATCTCGCTTTTTTCAAAACTTACGAGCGCTACAGCCATCAAGGAACTCAAAAAGTGTTATTGATTAGACCATTTCTCTTTAAACAAGATTGTCTGAAATAACACCAAGACGGGTTAAAATAGTCCATTTTTTTATATCAGCTACTAATTGGAAGTTGAAATGTATGCCATATCTCTCTTTCATCTGGAGGTTTACAGTTTCTTTGTAACCTTCAATACACCTAGACCAACAACTTCTCTACCCCGAGGACTGTCAGCTCCAGGTGCTATGGTTTTTATAAAACTACTATAACACATGGCGCTTGTCAAAGATTGCACAGCCAAAGGCTGGTTTTTTTACAACCCAATGTAAGCTGTGCCTATCTCTGATTTATCTTTAGTCTCGTGAGGCGAGAGGCCCGACTATACACACAAACTTCCTACACAGAAAACCGTTTCCCTCAACTTGGCCTGGCTTGCTGCCTTCTCCGCGACGGTTTCGCAGAATCTGCTGGGCCTGTTTGACTAATTGAGCGCCCAACCGCAGCATACACAGCTCACAAGGAAGGGGGGGGGGGCATTTAACCTGACAGACCTTTTAGTAAATCATAATTATTATATATAATTCTCTGGCACAGGGTGCCTTTTGTAACATTTTAGATCCCGCTTTCTGTTGGCTCCTACTAGCTTGACTTCTGCTTCTTACCCATCGAGTCTGCTTTTTTCCCGACTACTGGGCGCCTCGAGTAGCCTTGAGGAGCAACCTTTAAGACGAAAGTGACCCTGGAGGCTGAAGTGGACTTCACTGCTGGTTGTAGTCAGGTGCCTACCAACATTCCTCTTTGGCCTTGTCTTTCCTTCCAGGCAGGAGATCAGCTTGGACCAGCTTCAGGCTGACCCTCTCTAAGGCTGGGTGTTCCAACACAGGCCGTTCCTAGCACTTTTTGGTGTGCCTTCCTGGTGGGCCTAATGCGGGTTGGGCGCTCCGTTTAGTTTCTAATGGATGCTTCACTCATCTTAAAGCCGTATCAGATAACTTTACCAGGAAGCATCGTGTCCATGGAGCAGCTGATGCATCTGGGCCAAGCAGTCAGCGCCCAAACTCTCGGAGATTCTACTGCCAACAATAGTTTATCAACGTTTTGAATGCTGGCTTCAAACAAAGAATTAGGTAAACGAAGTATCTTCGCTTTTGGAAAATCGCCAAAAAGTATTGTGTGTGAAGTCAAAGGCGTCACAGTGCTCCTTTGTGGTGACCTTTTAATCAAGAATAAAATATTTATTGACGTCCTTGTGACTTTGAAAGCTCACGGAAGCCTGAACAGCTCTAGCGGTATAGTACCATCTCTCAATCTTGAGACAGCGAGAGAGGAAGGCATAGTAGTGGAATTCGATGCAGACACCAAACATCAAAGCATTTTCGTGCAGAAGGAAGGGGTCATTAGACCAAGACCTTCGTCCTTACCTTGATCTCTATGCCACAAAAAGTTTGTTGAAATCTTATCCATCAGAGTTACCTCTACATTCCGAAACAAATGTGCTGCCTAAAATGTCACCAATTTTGTCATAGCGAAACATTCTAGGAAAGACTGTAAAGCTGGTGTCAGTGTGTAAGCAGCAGATTCGAAAGAATACCTAAGTGGGAAGAAGAAGATTCAATTCAGGGGTTTGAAGCTCAGCACTGCAAAAAATCCCAAACACTAAGCGTCGAACCATTGGGTAGGCGACAAGTGCTGGGACAAAGACTGCTTCAACAGCATCCCCCAAAGGGCGGCGGCAGGACTTACGTCACTGGCACACCCCAAGGAGAGAAGAGCCGCAAAATGGGTTGTCCGGCTACTAAGTAAAAGTCACCTAAGGCAGCAGAGTTGGAATATTTTGTGAAGCCACGAGCATCTTATCTAAACAAGGCGATTCTTCGGCTACATTCAATCGTTTTGAGGGTAAACAAGAACATGAGGAACACAGCGCTGTCAGAATTGTCTCCCTCCTCCACATCAACGGCTCCCAAACAAAAACAAAAAGCCTTCCCCGATTCTCATCTACTCTGTCTCTATGTCCTCCCCCGCCCCCCCCCCCCCATAAAAAGCCTTTGCCGATTCTCATCTCTTTTATCTCTGGTGATGTCCTCACCCCCCCTTCCCTCCAAAAAAACAAAAAACAAAACACAAAGCAACAACAACATAGCTCGAGCCCTCTCTAAATCATATCTTTCCTCCTTCCCTACATAACTGAAGAAGGGGAGTCATTAAACCTCTCTCTGCCTCTACCCAAAGGTCACTGTTGAGCAAATGGCTGTCAGGAACAAACCCACCGGCCTGGGTGACACTGTCCAACCATTCTGCTGCAGGACTACACGCTATTGATTACCAATTTCTAACATCTGCTGCAGGACCACACGCTATTGATTACCAATTTCTAACATCTGCTGCAGGACCACACGCTATTGGTTACCAATTTCTAACATCTGCTGCAGGACCACACGCTATTGGTTACCAATTTCTAACATCTGCTGCATGACCACACGCTGTTGATTAACAATTTCTAACATCTGCTGCAGGACCACACGCTGTTGATTAACAATTTCTAACATCTGCTGCAGGACCACACGCTGTTGGTTAACAATTTCTAACATCTGCTGCAGGACCACACGCTGTTGATTACCAATTTCTAACATCATAATTGTATTAAGATTATGGAACCATCTTTGTGAAAGTGGCGATATTTCTTCTTCTTGGAATAAGGTAACGATAACTCCTATCCTTAAATCAAAGAAATGCCACCAACTGTGCTCCACACACAGCTGTTGGACGCAGGGTCAAGACCAGATTTCTCTGAGTACAATAGTCGCAAAAACTTGTAGTACAATCACAATGTGGGTTTAGAGAAAAAATATTACAGATAACTCTTTTGTTGGGCTTGAAACATTTATTAAACAGACTTTTGCCAGGATGAGGTAGGTCATTTATTAAACTGATTTTTGCCTTACCAAAGTCCAAAAGTGCACATCTAAAAATCTTTCGAATATTTTACTTCCAAAACGATGTGCCTACTTTCTCAATCTTTATTATGAGCTCTGTTGACCGTGGACAATACGATCATTCAGGTTATGTGTGGGTGGTTAAATTTTAGGAGTCTGGATCACTTTTAAAAAAGCCGAAAAATCCATAAATAGATTACGTGTTGTGGGCAACGTTATTGGGATCCAGACATAATTGCACTGCTGAAATACTATCGACCCCTAGGCTGATCAAATATGGACTCACAGAAGTGTCGATGGTTCATATAAAATGTTCTTAATTTACTAGAACTCATTCACCCCCAAGGACTGCTCCTAGCCCTCAGCAGTTGGTGAATATAGTACATCATCTGTACAAAGCTTCAATGAAGAGGCTGTTGGACTTTCTCTGAAACACTTAATTTCCTATCAACTGAGAGCCCAAAGCCCCTTGCTAACTGTGCACTGTATTTCTTCACTGTAATCATGTCAAAGTAAAAAGGTTTGCAAGAACATCTTCAAAGACATGAACATTTCGATATCCTTGATGATCAACACGCATCAAAAGTGCTGCCATGCTAACATTTTAATACCTATATTGTTAAACTTTTCAAAGTTCACATGGCTTATTTTGTTTATAATGCTGGAATGCATGTTATTCTATAGCCCTGGAAAAACAATTAGGATATGAAGAAAATTCTCTAACAACATTGCTCTACACATTTACCACTATGGGTATTAAAAATATTTTCATGAGACACAAAGTCTTTAAACCCCTTTCACTAATTCCCTTGGACCTGTCTTCGCCGGTCCGTAAAATGGCAAGCTCAGATTAGCTCAGATCTAAAAACAGGAATACATGTCAAATATATCAGAAAGATCTGACAAAGACAATGTACAACAGAGTTAAACAAAACTACAATATGTCCTGCCGTACCTAAAAAAGTTGCACATGTGGAAAACATGAAAGAAGAAAGTGTTACCGACAGGTAATTTTTTTCCACACTTGGATGATTCACAAAAAAATTAAAATTCCACCACGAATGTAACGCGTGTGACGAGTGTTATACAATCAATCATGTTTAAACTGAATGTCCAGATTGTGAACACCCCAGCAGGATTCGATTGTGACAGCAATAATCTCAAGACGATATTTAGAGAAGTCTAATTAAATATATTGTGGACTATCTTGAAAAAAATTTTTTATAAGAAAATATGAGTTGTTGTTGCTGCTGTTGTTGTTGCTGTTGTTTTTGTTGTTGTTGTTGTTTGAGAGAGAGAGAGTGAGAGAGAAATGAATGATGAGTTGGTACACAGACATAGAGTCTAAGGTATAGCCAACTCACGAGGGGCCTCCCCTTACCTGGCGGGGTCTGAACGTTTATATATCCTTGTACAGAGTGAAGCACCAACACCAGCATCAGCTGGGTGTAACGGCAAAGTCTTCTCTTCATGTTGAGTGAAACCGATATAGAGACAGCCACTCTTATAAAAACAATCCCATAAGTCCGGGCTATCCAGGTGAGTTTTTCTTGTTTCAGACTACGTGTAATAGTATCCTGTGCGTTGGTTTAAAACAAGTCAAAAACCTAACATAACATGACTTTGAGACGGAACGTTTAGTTTCGTCAATTCTATGATATAATAAATATTTTTTTTTAAGTTCTTTGTTGAAACAAAAATGATCAGCACGATTCTAAGGGCAGCGGGTAACAATGGCGACTTGTATCTATGGGTTTCTCGCTGGCCCTATCTGACCAACTGATCGTTATCAAACAACAATAACACGCAGTGGACAATGGTCATCCCTGTACGTATCAATTAGCCTTGGCGGGACTGAGCTGTACAGAGCGGCCAACACAAGCAGCTTTCAAAGGGCGCAATCAGTTATCTACTATAAACAATATTTTAAACAAAAGGTTCCAATACGCCGTTTTGCCAGAGGGTTAGCAACGCTGCAGTCGTACGATCTTGTTCTGATAATGAGAAAACTGCTCTGTAAATTGATGACACAGTGATTGGAAGGATTCTGCTTCATAATGTGTTGAGTAATTAGGTGTTTCCTTAGTATAATAATAATAAAAATAATAATAATTGCTGTTGTTGTTGCTGTTGTTTTTGTTGTTGTTGTTGTTGTTGTTGTTGTTGTTGTTGTTGTTGTTGTTGTTGATGACCCAGAAAAGTATAGGCTTTCACCCTTGGTCAAATACCGTGTAGCGAAGGCTGCATGTTTTCTTCCGTTGTTGAGTGGTTGCGTAGAGTGGGTTACCGAATTCCGGTCTCAGAGAGAGGAGGGAGGTTCTAAAGTCATCCAACAAGTTGTAAACAAGTTGTAGTCCACCGATTCATACATAATTATGGCCACAGCGGGCACATTGGGGGGAGTTGAAGGCTGTATTCTGTTTAGAGAAAAGCTCAGTTGTATGTGGCCAGTTCTAAGTGGTAAGATTGTGGCCTGATCTTTTCTGGAGTTTCTTGGTTTTGGTGCGTTCACGTTTGAAGACGGCTCGTCCTGTCTTGCCCATGGCCCATCTGTCCATCCAACCTTGCTTTATGTTTTAATTTTTTTTATTTTTGGAGTGTTGAGTGTAGCTGGTGTGTCTAGTTGCTTCTGTCGAGATCCATTTTTTAAAGAAAATATGAGACCCCAATGAGTAAAATTTTACCATTTTTTTAAATAAATATTTATTTAATTACATGAAAAAAAAAACCAACTGGGTGTTTGACAGGGTGAAAGAGTAAGAAATAAAACTGGAACCATTTTCTGAAATTCTAAGATCATATTTTACAGTGGAGTGGGTACATGCATAACTGTCTGGTCGAAAGTCGTATCTCGCAGGACTAAAACTGAATGCATAGTTCAAGATGCAACGCAGGAATCCACTTCTGGAAATTCAAAGTCCGACTTGTGCCTGACCCTCCCTTGTTGCTGATTGTGTTTGGCCATCACGAAAAGTGTGCTATATTCCTGTAACCTTACACAATTTTAATTTATTTTCTCTTTTTCCACGTGTTCATGTTTGTTGCTGTTTGTTGTCGTTTGTCGTTGTTGTTGTTGTTGTTGATTGTTGTTGTTGTTGATCTTTATTTTGTAGTTATGGGGAATTTTTTCTGAGCATATGGATATTTTAATTGTTATATTTTAGTTTGTGATCAATTCACGCCCTTCTGGAGACAGTGAGCCATAAGATTTTTACTCCGAGTTGGTCTAACGCTGAGCACAAGTTTGCTTTCTGTTGATACGCAGAGCAAAGATTTGTCCGTTCTTTTGGCGCTCGCGTGGATTTTCCGTAATGATTAGGAATGGGTATATCGAGTCAGAAAGACACTTGTATAGAATTTCGATTATGCACTGAATGTTGTATTGATAAAGGCTTAGAAGAAAAGCAACACGTTATAAATAACTAGCAAATGATAAGATATCTAAAAATAATATTGACGTTTGTCATATTTCAGAGGGGAAAATTATTTTGAAAGCGATATCATTGTGTCGTTATGCTGTTGTTGTTGTTGTTGTTGTTGTTGTTGTTGTTGTTGTTATTGTTGTTGTTGTTGTTGTTGTTGTTGTTGTTTTGTTGTTGTTGTTGTTGCTGTTGTTGTTGTTGTTGTTGTTGTTGTTGCTGCTGCTGTTGTTGTTGTTGTTGTTGTTGTTGTTCTTTAAAAATAGTATAAGAAAATATCTTAAAAGGCACTAAACTCATAAAATTTCATTTCGTGAAACATATATCGTTGATTTCTTTCAGAACGGCGCACTACATTCTACACACTGCTTATGATTTATATTATTCCCAAAATGGCTTTGTGGGTTTAGGTATTCCTGAAGTCGATTTTTAGTTATTTAGTGTTGTCTAAACAATTTGGAGTGGATCTTCCAGGCTCCCATTTTTTTAATAATTGAGTCTGATAATCAACAATAAAAAGTTAGAAAGGAGAGCAGAGGTCGTCACAACATAGAACAACAAAAAAAAGATCACGTGAGTCTGTGTATATCGACCAATTTATAAACAACTAGTGCCTGTTTACGGTTGAGGAACAGAATGTTTTTTCAATGTTGCGTAAGAGAAATCAAATTTAATTTAATTTTTTTACAAAAACGACAACTTTATTGGCGGAAATGCGTGGAGAGAACTAGAAGGGGTCAGAGATAAAAGGAAGAGGAAGAGAGAGAGAGAGAGAGAGAGAGAGAGAGAGAGAGAGAGAGAGAGAGAGAGAGAAATGAATGATGAGTTGGTACACAGACATAGAGTCTAAGGTATAGCCAACTCACGAGGGGCCTCCCCTTACCTGGCGGGGTCTGAACGTTTATATATCCTTGTACAGAGTGAAGCACCAACACCAGCATCAGCTGGGTGTAACGGCAAAGTCTTCTATAATAATAATAATAATAATAATAATAATAATAATAATAATAATAATAATAAAATAATGTACACAAATTATATTTCAACGATCTCTGCAATATAAAAAACACATTGGCAAGGCTCTGAGATATACATTTTTATTACAGCCATATCATGCAGCCACATTTACATCAGTTTTTTTAATATGCATGCTGGTTAGTGATTTTAACCAAAAGGTATACTTTCATATAATTATGTTTTCACAGTACAAGACTCGTAACTGATCAAGTAGGTCCATTGCCTGACCATGTTTACCATTCATGGATGGTGAAAAATCCAGTCTTTTTTTTTTTTTAAACAAATGCGAAAATTAAAACCAAATTGGTTATGAACATTTCTACACTTGTTTTTCAGCGGATTTATAAAAAACTTCAAGTTTGGTTTGTGTGCTGCTCGCGTCTAACGCCAGCATTATGTAGGCTATATTGTGGACGGGCCCCAAGACAAACATTTGACAATTTTACGTCCTGCGAATCAGACACATTGCAGGGAGACCTGGACTCCCGTCTTAGCTGGTTACATCATACTGACACCGATCCAACCGAATCGGAGAAGTAACTTGTTGACAGGTCGTAGGTTTCGACTCTCAAATTAGGAAACCAACGCCCTATCACCTGCGGCAGCTCAGCCTCAAGGAGAAAAAACATTGCTGTGGGGAACGTCACTCAATTGGAATAGTTAACCATTAACTTGGTGAAGGCATACGACAGGGGCATAGAGATACGAAGTTTGCCCTTTCAATAAATGAAATGGTTTGATCCTAAAAAGTTTAGATCCAATACAAATAGGGAAGTTCAAAACGCCCCAAAAAGTAATAATAATAATAATAATAATAATAATAATAATAATAATAATAATAATAATAATAATAATAATAATAATAATAATAATAATAATTACTTTATTATTATTATTGGGGGGCGCGGTGGCCCAGGGTAGAACATCGCTTCCGACGCAAAAGGTCCCGAGTTCGAATCCTGGTGTTGCAATCCCTACTGGTTGGGTCGGTGTCAGTATAATGTGACCGGCTGAGACAGGAGTCATGGTATCCCCCCCTGTCTCGTGTGTGGCAGCACATAAAATTGTCAGACGTCCGTCTTGGGGCCCGTCCACGATATAGCCTAAGTTGCTGATGTTGGACGTTAAAACCAACCAACCAACCAACCAACTATGCGCCCCCCAATAATAATAATAATAATAATAATAATAATAATAACAATGGCGATAGATCAAAATCACATCAGTACAAGACGAAGTAAAAAGTTTGAAAGACAAGAAAATAAATAAAAGGATTTTATAAATAAAGACCCAGTGTGAGAGAAATTCGAACTTGACAGAGACAGTTTTGTAAGGTAAAGATAGCGATCTACTTGATACACCAATTACTGCTCTTATCTGTTGATTAATTTAGGTGAGTTTGAGAGCGCCTTCCCGTAAGGTGACCCACCACACTCAGAGATAGCATTGCCCGGGGGCGACCCAGTGCATGGTCTAACGATGGGAGTGATAAGACCGAAACCGGGCCCAGAATCTGCACGGGAAAACCCGAAAATGATGATACCGCCAGTTGCCGGATGATAAGGGTATGTCGCCACATGATACGGGATACACAGGGTCGCGAGGACGCGAGCTTCGATTGGTTCGATTGGCTAGCTGCAGAGTTTGTGTAAGTTCAACGTCTGCAACCAAACTAACCGTGGACTCATCCTGTGAGCATCAAAACATGGAAAAAGTGTGAGCATCAAAACAGTGGAAAAAGAAATGTAAATGCACACAACATACATACGTCTGCAACCAAACTAACCGTGGACTCATCCTGTGAGCATCAAAACATGGAAAAAGAAATGTAAATGCACAGCAACATACATCACAGAGAAATCCTGCTTGTGAAATGGAGGACATGGAAGGATGGGAGAAGACAGTCATAGCAAATGTTCGACTGCAGTCGCAGGGTAGATAGATAGATAGATAGAGAGATAGATAGATAGATAGATAGATAGATAGATAGATAGATAGATAGATAGATAGATAGATAGATAGATAGATAGATAGATAGATAGATAGATAGATAGATAGATAGATAGATAGATAGATAGATAGATAGATAGATAGATAGATAGAATCAATAGCGCTGTGCGCTGTTTTGTGAAACGTCTCAGTAAATGTCTATTCTCTGGAAGTAGTGACTTCACGACAACACGCAGTCACGTGACTGTGTGGAGTAGATGTAGCAGTGCCAGGTGCGAGCAGTCTGAACCCAGGCCTCCTTAACGCCCTCAGTCACCAGTGCAGGTCGAGTCACAGTTCTGACCCGAGTAAACATCATTATTGTGAGATAAGTTAAAAAGGGAAACTGCTCTACCAAGGCCTTCTTAAATACAGGCCATGTCGCCACATCGACCGAAATAAACACAGCCATGTTGTACGCCTGATAACAGAGGAAATGAAGGAATAGTTCTTTTAAAGTTGTATCAGTTTGACCAAAAGATAGTCAAGAATTTTTTTTTGGTTGAGCCTGGCCTACTAGCCTAGATGGTAGAAAGTACAGACAGTCCCAGATAAGTCAAATAGTTTCATGGTAAAACTTATTTTGATTTTAAGGCAAACTTTTTTTTTCGGTGTATTACTTTGTTTTTGTTTTTTTATGGTTTGTTTTGTTTTCTTCTCGTCTCTTTTCTTTTTTTTTTTTTTTTTGAAAATCTTCCTTACTGGGAAGGAAAAAAAGTATCCCTCATAGGAGTAGAATTGTAGCAGACACCGAGTAATGTACGTTGTATGCATAATCGTAGTGTGATTGGAAGTCTACCTAGTGTGGATTTTGGATCTACAAAAAAACCACACCAAATTATTAAATTATGTTGCTGCATCTAAGTTGTAACCACTGTGTGCATATGGTCAGAAAAAAAAACTCTTGATGTGGAATGTTCCGCCTACTCACAGAGCATCCCGAAACACACTGTGTTTTATTAGAATCCTTTAATATTTTCAGTTTACACACCTCTACAGTAACATGCATTTCATTGCAGATTTGATCGTGATTAGTACACAAGTATAACATTTTGTCCTAGCTTTCAAACATTTCAGTATTTACGCTTTAGGTGTAACAAGGTACACGATAGTAGCCCTTTTGAAGACTGAGAAGATTGGAGGTCGAAGAATGGTGAAGACATAAAACATCGTTACATAAAATATTTGAAAGACAAGTAGTAAAAAATAACCGTTTCATTCAATTAACAAAAGCGACTGTTTTAAACAAAAGTTGAACTTTTTAAAATCCCCGCAATAATTTCAAGACGCGACAACAGTTTCAGCCTGAATGGCTATCGTTCATTAGTTCTTAAATTTCTCGCTGTATTGTCATTTTTAGTGGATGGGTGGGTGGGAGTTGTGGAGTCCTGGTAAATGTTAGTATGATTTGATATGAACTTTTTTTTCTCTTATGCTTTCCAAAGGAAGATGGGGATACCAGTTGAGATTTGAACTTTGGGGTCCTTAATGGTCAGTTTAGAACACTATATAGGTAATAAATCTCCGTATCTTGTTCCTAAGTGTTATAATTAATAATTTAAAAAATAAACTGTTTTTGCTTTGGTTTAAAGGCAAGTTCAAGTGATTATCCTTGGTTACCATGAGACGTTTAAAAAAGATGCGATATAGCAACTTTCATTCATTCACCTTAAGTGAAATGTGTAGACGAGATGTGACAGCTGCTCCTGCTTTAGCATTGCTGTAACTGTAATCTCTGGAACATTCTAACGCCGTCTTTTCAAACAGGTGAAACCCAAAGCAGCAAGCACAGCGTTGATTAAGAGAATATTTTTAAAATTTCTCTTCTCAGGGTAAAATACATTTACTGAGTCTGTTTGCCAAGGAAGTTGTGCAAGCGGGCCTTGAATTATGACACGTTTCTCTTGCAATGTACAGGGTGGAAAGTGTTAGTCTTAGATGTAAAACAGAACTCCACTCAAACCTAACGCAACAGACCTCGGAGTACTGAATCGTGATTTCATTTCCATGTGTGAAGTTTGGAAAACCATCTTAAAATAGATGCAGGAAGGGTTTTTTGAATTTCGCCCTTGATACAGAATTGAGGTGAACACTAGCTGATCAGTGTGAATATCCCCAGGTGAAGTAGAGTGTCCAAGTTTAGTTGCGTTTGAAACTTAAACTAAGGATCATAAGCCTGGCTCCAAGCTCTAGCTGCAGCACGCCGTATTTAGCTTATTAATGTACGCAGATCAGTGTGTATGACAACCATGGGATTAGCGGAGTTGGTTTAGCGTCTAATGTGAGCACTATATACATTCTATTGAGGGCGGGCTCCAAGAATGGTGTCTGGCAATTTTAGGTGCTGTCACACACGAGACAGGGCAGGGAAACTTTAACTCCTGTAAGAGCCAGTCACATTGTACTGACACCGACCTAACTCCTGTCACAGCCAGTCACATTGTACTGACACCGACCTAACTCCTGTCACAGCCAGTCACATTGTACTGACACCGACCTAACTCCTGTAACAGTCAGTCACATTGTACTGACACCGACCTAACTAATAATCATGATGAATTTACATTAAAAAACTGATTTATGTTGACTAAACTAAATAAAAGCAAAAGTAACGTTATAACGCAGAATTAATTAAAGTACTTTAAAACGAAAAGAGAGTTTTCTGTTCGGTTTGCTTAGAGATGTTATGGTGTAAGCAGATAATTTTTTATCACAATTAATGTGAAGCAAAAAATTCACATTTTAAAAAGTAAAGACATTGATTTGCGCCTAAGAGAAAAAATCTTCCAGAGCAAAAAGACAATAAGTTTGATTATGGGTTCGGTAACGGAGGCGTCGCATATCAATTTAGACTTTTTTAGATTTGGATTTGGCGTCTTAGAGAAAAGCCACCATCATTTCGAGTTAGACCTAGTGTCACTAGTTAATGAGCCAAGTCTCTGGATTTGATCAAAGACTGCCATTGAGGTACATTTTATACAGTTACACCCCTTTTGATTTTGCTAACATCTCTCTATAAAGCATAGCCTATTTAGTTCGTCCTCTTTGAACTTGTTGGTCATAGTCTCTCGCTAAAGCGCTTCTTTTAGAGATAGCCTCTTTTGGGTTTTATCAATGTCTTTCGTTTAAGCTCTACATTCCAAGCCCCCCCCCCTACATACACACAGACACACTTCTTTATATTTGGACCATGTCTCCTGTTGAAGTATCATCTATCAAGTAAGCATATTTTAGATTTTAACAACGTGGCTTGATTTTATCAACATGTCTTATGAAGAAGCCTTCTTAGTCCTCCAAAGAAGAGAGTCTGCATAGATCAGAGTCCAGCCTCAATATCCAGTGGTACGAGAGGCGTCTGTACGGGGACCAGTCTGTGGCGGAGAGCGGAGTAACCATAGCGACAGAGGACCGCTGTAGCCAGGATGGTCAGCTCCAAGAACTCGAGCAGTGTCAGGACACTGGCGCCTGTGAACATCCCCATCTGGCCGCCAAGGTTGCCTGAAACAGAGACACACACACGGATCACTGCCTTGTTTGCTTTTTAACGTTTGCCTGAAACACACACACACACACGCATCATTGCCTTGTTTGGTTCCTCAACGTTTGCCTGAAACAGACACACACACACGCATCATTGCCTTGTTTGGTTCCTCAACGTTTGCCTGAAACAGACACACACACACGCATCATTGCCTTGTTTGGTTCCTCAACGTTTGCCTGAAACAGACACACACACGCATCATTGCCTTGTTTGGTTTTCAACGTTTACCTGAAACAGACACACACACACGGATCATTGCCTTGTTTGGTTTAACGTTTGCCTGAAACAGACACAACACACGGATCACTGCCTTGTTTGGTTTTCAACGTTTGCCTGAAACAGACACACACACGCATCACTGCCTTGTTTGGTTCTGCCTGAAACAGACACACACACACGCATCACTGCCTTGTTTGGTTCTGCCTGAAACAGACACATACACACGGGTCACTGCCTTGTTTGGTTCTGCCTCAAACAGAGACACACACACGGGTCACTGCCTTGTTTGGTTCTGCCTCAAACAGAGACACACACACGGGTCACTGCCTTGTTTGGTTCTGCCTCAAACAGAGACACACACACGGGTCACTGCCTTGTTTGGTTCTGCCTCAAACAGAGACACACACACGGATCACTGCCTTGTTTGGTTCTGCCTCAAACAGAGACACACACACGGGTCACTGCCTTGTTTGGTTCTGCCTCAAACAGAGACATACACACGGATCACTGCCTTGTTTGGTTCTGCCTCAAACAGAGACATACACACGGATCACTGCCTTGTTTGGTTCTTAACGTTTGCCTGAAACAAACACATACACACGGATCATTGCCTTGTTTGGTTTTTAACGTTTTCCTCAAACAGAGACACACACACGTATCATTGCCTTGTTTGGTTTTTTAACGTTTGCCTGAAACAAACACATACACACGGATCATTGCCTTGTTTGGTTTTTAACGTTTGCCTCAAACAGAGACATACACACGGATCATTGCCTTGTTTGGTTCTTAACGTTTGCCTCAAACAGAGACATACACACGGATCACTGCCTTGTTTGGTTTTTAACGTTTGCCTCAAACAGAGACATACACGCGGATCATTGCCTTGTTTGGTTCTTAACGTTTGCCTGGGGCCTCATTTTTTTTTTGATCCATGACTGCTGCTACTAATTTTATTTATTTTTTGTATGAGATGCATCATCCAATTCTAATTTAAAAAATCTTATTTTTAGAAAGAGTAGTAATTAATATTTTATACTAGGAATTTCCTTTTTCTTTTTTTCTTTCAATGAAAGACAAATGTTTCTTGTGTCAGATAGCAGAAAGGCTTCAAAGAACAAAAAAGCGCTCTCATTACAAACTCATTACAAACAAGCATTAAACATCTTGCTGACATTCTAAGACACTCTAAGAGAGACGGGCGTATTTCTATTTGTTGCTCTTAAAGAATGGACGTGGCAGGACTTGGAGGTTTGAGGCTATATTCACTTTGTTATTATGGCCTCAGGCGAAAAATATAGAGTAAAAATGAGGAATATCTTTACTCTAGTAATAGACACATTGCTGACAGATTAAAATTGCTGTGTTGTACGCTAGGTGGGCTCGGCAAAAACAAAAAGCTGAGTATCAATCTGTTCTGTCTATGCTAAAAATAAAAGAAATAAGGTCATCTTTAGTCACAGAAAAAAGGGTGTTTAATCTCTTGCAGGTTAAAGAAATAGTGAAACTGGTAGAGCGTTGACCTCCCAATCAATAGGATCATGGTTCAAAACCTGCGATCGTCGTAAATTAATTTGTCCTATTTCGTCCACTACTAGTAGGATAGTAATCCGTATAATATTACCCGCCTTTGACAGGAGTCCTGATTATCTGTATTGCCTCTGTGTTGAAGCACGTAAAATTGTCAGACGTCAGTCTTGGGATCCGTCCACACGAGCATATAAATTGTCGACGTTGAACATTGAGCAACAAAAAACTACACGAGCAAATAATTGTCTACAGTTGAACATTGAGCAACAAAAAACTACACGAACAAACATTCCTACAGGTCGGGCACAACTCACCGTACAGGTTGGACCAGGTGGTTGCGGGGACGTGCTCCTCTACGTGTGTGAACAGGCTGTCTGGGTAGATCTTCAGCTCCAGGTACTGGCTGCACACACACAAAGTGATACACACACAAAGTGATACACAGATGTGAGAGATATGTATTCAGTCATAGATCACAAACAAAGTGATACACAGATGTGAGAGATATGTATTCAGTCATAGATCACAAACAGACTGTCTGGGTAGATTTTCAGCTCCAGGTACTGGCTGCAAACATACAGAAAGTGATACACAGATGTGAGAGATATGTATTCAGTCATAGATCACAAACAGACTGTCTGGGTAGATCTTCAGCTCCAGGTACTGGCTGCAAACACACAAAGTGATACACAGATGTGAGAGATATGTATTCAGTCATAGATCACAAACAGACTGTCTGGGTAGATCTTCAGCTCCAGGTACTGGCTGCAAATACAGAAAGTGATACACAGATGTGAGAGATATGTATTCAGTCATAGATCACAAACAGACTGTCTGGGTAGATCTTCAGCTCCAGGTACTGGCTGCAAATACAGAAAGTGATACACAGATGTGAGAGATGGCGTTCATAAGTATTCAGTCATAGATCACAAACAGAATGTCTTGTGTCTGGGTACATCGTCATCACAAGGTACTGGCTAAATATAAGGCCAATTACACAGAGAGATCGATTTAACATGCAGTCAGGAATTCCCGAAACGATAGAGTACAATTTTGCGTACATGGCTTAAATTAAGATAGTGAGAGTGGTTGCTTCCTTCTCCAAACGCTAGGTCCCCGTATCATAGGCACTGTGAGCTGGGCTGTTGTTTTGTTACTTTTTGTGATACGTCTTTTTAAATATACAGTCTTTCTAGCCTGCGGTGCAACCATAAAGGCTGAAATAATGAGGTTGTTTTTCGGGGAGGATTAGGCGTATGTGGGTCGGGACAACAAGACGGTAACTTGCTTATTTAAATCTTAGTAAAAACTCTGGTTTTCTTACCGCCTGAGATGTACTAAAGAGCGAGAGCGCGTGGTGCTAAATCCGCGTAGCAAGGAAACTGGGGTTTCAGCTTGCAAAGATTAGTACAGTAATTTTAATTACCACCCCACCCACTTAGCCCCGTTCACACACACACACACACATGTTTCGGTGTTACCTTTCGGTTTGAGAGATCATTGGTATCTTCCAAGGCCCCATTCCCTCCATCGAGAGTAGGAGGTCTAGGAATGGAGATTTGCTGTCACAATGGCGGGCTGTGTTGTGGAGGGAGGCTGTAGACATCTGAGCTTCGTACTCGACTTTCGTGCATGGCAATGGACATGCGCACTCGGAGATTCTGTTGCGGAAATCTCCTGCATAGATACATAAATTAGTATGTAGGCTGCTTTGTTTGGGCCACTAGCACATCGCACATTAGTTTAAATTATAGGTGTTTTTTTTTAAAGCATGTTCATTTTTTTGTGCTAGACAGTAAACTACCTTTTTGCTAAAAAAAAATGTATTCCTGTGTCAAGAGAGCTCATATTGTTGTCTGGCGACTAAGAGTTTATAACAAAGTGAGTAAATAGAGACAAAGTATCCATGAGGAAGATCAAACAAGGTCAAGTTATAGAGAAATATAAAGTATATAGTCAATATTTTACAGTTGCAGTAGAGGCATTGAATTCTGTAGCACTGTCAGCTCAGATCAAGGTTGTGTCAGCATACGGCGGGTTGTAACCGTTACTTATAACATAATTGTTACGACGAGGCGTAGGATAGCACGATGTTGTACTTACGGCCCCAAAGCTGTATGTGCTCTTACAACACAGACTGACAGTATTTCCGGTAGAGAAGTCAAAGACTCAAGCCCAGGGGGGTGGGTAGGTTGGATTAGCGATTTCATCCAATTTCTGTTCTTACTAATTTGATCAGTTTCAATATAACATGATCAATGTGGTGTCCTAAAGTAAGCGAATAGCAAAACTAACGACAAGTCCTAAAGTAAGCGCATAACAAAACTAACGACGAGTCTTAAGCAATCGCTGTGTTATGCTCACGACCTTAGTTGCCTACGTTTGACGCCAATATATCAAGCTGTATCTTTTTTTCTAATGTCGAATGTCCATGAGGAAGTACTCACGCAGAGTGGGCAGGTAGCAGACCTCGAGCTGAGCGAGCGAGCAGTGTGGGACGCCTGGAATATCTGGCCACAGAGTGAGAACATCAAACATAGTCAGTGCCACAGAGAATATCAAACATAGTCAGTTATCAAAAAGAGCAAGAACAGATAGATACAAAAACTCATTTGTACCAGCATCAATTAGGTGGCTGCAAAATAACTTTACCTTGAACAGGGCGAACGTTGGTCTCCGGGTCGGGACAATCGCAGTCGGGAACTTTGTGTTTGTATGCAGTATTAAATGTATTCTTGTATATGCGTGAAGAGTTGTGTGTTTGAAATCGCTCATTATATTTTATTATTATTATCATATTTTCATCACTATTTTTTATGTCACACATGTACAACTGGTGTATTTATGTATGTATGACCACGAAAAATTTCCCTATGGGATAATAAAGGATTATCTTATCTCATCTTACGGACCCAAAGCTGTATGTGCTCTTACAACAGAGACTGACAATATTTCAGATAGAGAAGTCAAAGACTCAAGCCCAGTGGGGTGGGGGTTAGGTTGGATTAGCGATTTTATCCAATTTCTGTTCCTACTGTTTTGATCAGTTTCAATATAACATGATCAATGTGATGTCCTAAAGTAAGCGAATAACAAAACTAACGACGAGTCTTAAGCAATCGCTGTGTTATGCTCACGACCTTAGTTGCCTACGTTTGACGCCAAGATATCAAGTTGTATCTTTTTACCTTATGTCGAATGTCCATGAGAGAAGTACTCACGTAGAGTGGGCAGGTAGCAGACCTCGAGCTGAGCGAGCGAGCAGTGTGGGACGCCTGGAATATCTGGCCACAGAGGGAGAATATCAAACAGATTCAGCGCTTCAGTTTTTGCGTCAGCTTTCGATACAGGAGTTTCGAGATTAAGCCCCGCTCTGACCGCTCTGTACGTTGGGTCAGTGTGAGTATGATATGACAGACTATAGTCTAAAGTCCTGTCTCCCAACTGTGACCGGCTGAGACAGGAGTCATGGTATCCCCGCTCTGTCTCGTGTGTGTCAGCACATAAAATTGTCAGACGTCCGTCTTGGGTCCCGTCCACAATATAGCCTATATAGTGCTGCTGTTGGACGTTAAACCAACCCAACCAACCAACCTTTCTCCCAACACTAAACTATCTTAACACCAAGGAGACGTGAAATTACGAGATTCACTCTCTCCTAGAAAAAACAAAAAGGGGGCAGTATGGCAGCAACTGGTGCAAATGTGAGAGCGGTGGTGTCTAGTTGGGGCGGGCTGGTTCAAAAATGGTCAAACATGACTGTATCTGTCTATTGTCGCCCCCTATTGCTTCGGTCTGTTTCGTTGCCAGTAAAATGTGACCGTCTGAGACAGAGGTTTTGGTATCGCCGCACTGTCTCTGTGTGGGCAGCACGTAAAAGGATCAGAAGTAATGTTAGTGTTTGTACCCGTCCACAAAAAATAGTCTTTATAAGTATATTGGTCTAACGTTGGACGCTATGGAAAAAAACAACTAAGAGAGAGAGAGAGAGAGAGAGAGAGAGAGAGAGAGAGAGAGAGAGAGAGAGAGAGAGAGAGAGAGAGTCAGACAGACAGACAGAAAAGAACATCGAGAGAAGAATGCATCCCCACCTGGGTCTCTGGCGTAGAGCGTGCAGGAACAGTTGTGTATCAGGGCCTGGAGTCTGCACTGCGCCACGCATGCGCTGTGACTGGACAGCTTGTACGGGGACTCCTGTTCCGACAGGTACTGGTCCGAGCAGCTGTCGCTCCCGTAAGCTTTGTACGGCTCGGGCAGAAACTTGTACTGCACAGTCAACATGGCGAGCATTTAGTGTATTGAAACAGCATTATTATTATTATTATTATTATTATTATTATTATTATTATTATTATTATTATTATTATTATCATTATTATTATTATTATTATTATTGTCATTATTGTTATCACGTTTTTTTTCAATATTCTCTTTCCAGCCCTTGTTCTTCATAAATTAAATATTCAGCATAATTCATATTGTTATGTCCAATGTCATAATAATGACGTACAGAGGTTAAGTAAAACTAAATATGAAAACAATTACGGCTTTAGGGAGCAGTTAAACATAAAAATAACAATCCAGCATACAGCTAATGACCGGGTACATTGCATTTTAATTAACAACAAAAGAGAACACGGAGCAACGCCAAGTAACTAATCTCATTACATAATTTTATATATCTATTGCGGCTTCCTTTCAAGCGACCCAGATTAAAACACTATAGAAAGAAAAAGTGCGGAGAAAGGGGCAAGATGAGAGAGCGAGATAGAAAAGAACATAATTATATGCAAAAGACAGACATTAACACAGTGAGAAAGAGAGAGAGAGACAGAGAGAGAGAGAGCGAGAGAGAGAGAGAGAGAGAGAGAGAGAGAGAGAAGGGAGGGCAAATATAAAAAGACAGATAAAAAGGAACAAATCGAATGAATGCGAGGGACTAAACAAAGCTAGAAAGACACGAAGAGAAAGATAGATAGTGAGGAGAACAAAATACATACAAACAATTCTATTAAATAACCATAGTACAACTTGGATAAAGGACAAAAAGGACAAACGGAAGGCGTATTGAGTAAGTACACTTGCCCTAACGGATCTACTACCTCTCGCTTTGTAAAGCTGATGTAGGTTGTGGTGGACGGGGAAATCAGCCAGCCCTTCTCGCGCGGGTTGGGAACATCGTTTTGGTCGTGAAGGATGACCTAGTTAGAGAAAGACGGCGCTCAGTTTATAGGCCGACTGGGCGATTGTTGATAACATGATGCTGAAAATGCTAACCAGTTATGTGGTCAACAGTCTGCGGTACACCGATGACACTCAATCAACGTTTTGTGACTCGCAAAGCCAATAATGTAAATTATATCAGTAATGGTGCAGATAATTATTAGTGTCGTAGAAAAGCTGTAGCATCAAATTAAAGACATGGCAGCAATTGTAGTACCAACAGTAGTACTTGTTATTGTATTAGTAGCAGAAATAACAGCAGCAGCAGCAGCAACAGTAGCAGCAGCAGCAGCAGTAGTAGTAGTAGTAGTAGTAGTAGTAGTAGTAGTAGTAGTAGTAGTAGTAGTAGTAGTAGTAGTAGTAGTAGTAGTAGTAGTAGTAGTAGTAGTAGTAGTAGTAGTAGTAGTAGTAGTAGTAGTGGTGTAGTAGTAGTAGTAGTTGTAGTAGTAGTAGT
>RQTK01000694.1:53415-108434 GCA_003991915.1 Elysia chlorotica | reverse complement strand
GCTCTCTTACCCTACTTCTCTCATCTTCTCTCTCTCTCTCCCTCTCCCTCCCTCTCTCTCCCCTTCTCCCTCCCTCCCTCCCTCTCCCTCTCTCCCTCGTCTCCCTCCCTCTCTCTCTCCCTCTCTCTCTCTGATTCCACCCCTCACCGCTCCACAGAGTCGCTTGGAGGCGAGCAGCAGGGTGGGCCCGAATGGCGAGAGTGTGGAGGAGATTATCCACACGATTGTCCACGCGTACCACATCCTGCCATCAAACATCAAGTCCTCTCAGGATTACCTCGATAAAATGGCAAGAGAATACTTGGTGAGTGTGGTACAGTTCCATAGGATAGTTATTGATCTTCGAAATCAGGAAGCAGCGCCAGTTAGAGAAATCAAAAGACTCCCCAATGTTGAACATCTTTTCGATCAATAGTATTTATAATTGTTGTTAAGTTGGTTTAACGTCCAACATCACACTGTATAGATTATATTGTAGACGCGTTCTAAGACTAACGTCTGACAATTTTATGTGCTGCCACACACGAACAGGGTGGGGATATCATGACTCCTGTCTTGGCTATTCACATTCAACTGACAACTCAACAATAACAACTTACCTCTCTCTTTCGTTCCAACATCGTGATGTTTCGCATTTCATTTCATATTGTGTTGGGTAACAGAGTTTTTTTCATACTGTTAAAAAATGTAACTTTGACCTGGTGATTAAAATCATTCGTATATGAGTGAATGGGATATAAACACTAGTTTAGTTTCTCTCCGCGTCTCTCAGTAGAGTGTCTCTATTTCTGTCTACTTTTATTCATAAATTTTATGTCCCTCTCTCTCTCTGTCTCACTCTTTCTATCTCTCTCTTTCTCTGTCTCGCTAATTTTCTCTCTCACTCTCTCTCTCTCTCTCTCTCTCTCTCTCTCTCTCTCTCTTCTCTTTCTTTCCCTCGCTGATTTATTTTAAAGAAGTTGAATATAGCATTTTAATTAAAAACAGATGTTGTTTTGATGATATCAATTTTAAAAACATAAGATGTTCCATAACAATATGAAAATTGTTGTTGTTGTTGTTGTTGTTGTTGTTGTTGCTGTTGTTGTTGGTGTTGTTGTTGTTGTTGTTGTTAGCTTTGCTGGTTTTGATGTTGGCACTTGTGTTTTCAGCTGTTGACACTTGGTTTTACAGGAGCAGTACCAGTTAAAGGAGAAGCTGTTTGGGAAGATGTCAGCCGTGTCTGCCCAGGAATTCACCGAGATCTTTTCGTAAGTTTGCTACCTTAGGGCTTAAGAAAATTTCAATAATCAATTAATATAGAGTTGGCGGAACAAATATTAAGCTTAATTGTACATAAAGGCGGGTCAAAAGAACTCGTATGAACTTAAAGACATGGATTTTTGTTTCTTTTGAAGACGGCTCAGGCGAATACATTTTTAGGTTCGAACACGGTAATGGATTAATCACATAAAGAGCATTATTTACTCTAACCTGATGGTATGTTTAATAAGTGGTAAAGTGTTTCCCTTCTTCTTTATTTCCACGCAACCGTTTTCAGGAGATGCACAGCTTTCGTCGATTCTATTTTCAGTTCATATCGAATGGTTCCAACACAATAATTCTTCAGTATATTTAGAATGGCCCCATCCCCAATGAAGCCTATAAAGTGCTGACGCTAGACATCAAATAACAAACTGAACTTGCCGCTCCCAGAATGACTAGACATCAAATAACAAACTGAACTTGCCGCTCCAAGAATGACTAGACATCAAATAACAAACTGAACTTGCCGCTCCCAGAATGACTAGACATCAAATAACAAACTGAACTTGCCGCTCCCAGAATGACTAGACATCAAATAACAAACTGAACTTGCCGCTCCCAGAATGACTAGACATCAAATAACAAACTGAACTTGCCGCTCCCAGAATGACTAGACATCAAATAACAAACTGAACTTGCCGCTCCCAGAATGACTAGACATCAAATAACAAACTGAACTTGCCGCTCCCAGAATGACTAGACATCAAATAACAAACTGAACTTGCCGCTCCCAGTAGTAGTAGTTGTAGTAGTAGTAGTAGTAGTAGTAGTAGTAGTAGTAGTAGTAGTAGTAGTAGTAGTAGTAGTAGTAGTAGTAGTAGTAGTAGTAGTAATATTAAAAGTGGTAGTGCGCCTTGAACTAATAGTAGAAACGGCAGAAGGCTAAAAACAATTTTGTAGCAGCAACTTTAACTGTACCTACGTTTGAATCCTTTCCAGATAACAATCGCGAATTTCGCTTCATCGGTGCTTACAAAGGATTCAACTGTAAACTGAGGGTCGCCGTAAACCCCAATGGCTTTCGCTTTCACGAAGAGGAGATGGGCAAGGTTTGTAGATAAATGTTTCTATAAGTTGTTAAATATATTGAACACACGAACAAGGAAAAGAGCATGTAAAGAGAGGATGTCAGGACTTCTCAGACAGTCACATTATACTTAAACGTAATCAACCAACAGGGTCCAAGACTGTCTGATCAAGGTCGAACCAAGGACGTCCCCATCCCTAGTCTTGCGTTCTACTAGTATAATATATCGGCTACTATTCGGCCACCCTCATCTCCTTTTCAAAAATTGTTAAATGAGTTGAATTGAGTTGGTTTAAAGTTCAACGTCAGCACTATATGGCTATATTGCGGGTGGGCCCCAAGACTGACATCTGACAATTGTATGTGCTGCCACACACGAGACAGGGCGGGGACGGCATGGACTCTAGTCTCAGACGGTCACAGTATACTGACACCGACCCAACCAGGTAATTGCTGTGAATGAGAAGGATTCTATAGGTCCCTGTTGAGTCTCACAAATTGGTGTGAATTGCGTCATCCAGAAACAAGACCCGGATCTTCAATACCAACGTGAAGTGAGTCTTCCTCAATGTCTCTCCATAGACCAACAGCCATAATCTACAATCAGTGACCAACAGATGCCTCAGAAAAATCCACAACGTTAGTGGCCTGAAGTTATCACGAACAAAGACCTGTGGGACGCAACGAATCGAACTCCCATCGAGACAGAGATCAAAAAGCACAAATGGAACAGTTACTGGATAGGCCACACACTATGAAAGCCTGAATCCAACATCACAAGGCAAGCCCTGGAGTGGAACCCCCAAGGTAAACGCAAGGTCGGACGTCCGAGGCAGACTTGGCGGCGAAGCACCGATGCTGAGATAAAAGACGCTGGTAGTACATGGGCCGAGCTGAAGAGGACTAGCCAGAACCAAGTTATTTGGAGATTTGCTGCGGCCCTATGTTCCACAGGGAATCAAGAGGCTAAAACTAAAAACGAATGTCAGCCGCGGTAATAGTGTACTGTAGGGGGCAAAAAGTCTAAGCTGAAATCGCGTTTATACGATGCCGACGTTGGACGTTTAACTAACCCAACTCAACTCTGCACGCCGCGTTTTCTTAGTCCATTCTAATGTTGTTGAGCCCGTGTCACCATAAATATAACGTGGTCGGTGAAGGCCCTGCCGTCAGTGCATGACGTCAACTATGAGATTCATTGCGATTCAAAGCTCCGTAACAAAACAAAGACGATAGGTACAAAAGTCTGCACCGTGTTCCATTCTAGCTATACACAACACTCAGTGACTGGCGGAGCTAATGGTTGATCGCCAACCCCGTGCCTAGTGAGCCTGATGACGTCATCCGTTATATGAAGCAGATCACAAGGCCCAGTCGATCATCGGCAGCCAGAGTCTAGAGTGGAGCTAGCCAGGCAGACAGACAGTGAGATAGCACGTGCACGTCTGTCCCGGTTCCCTGAGGTGGCGTCTCCCTTGTCGCTGTGGGCGCCTTGTTCGCAACGCCTTCATTTCTCCAACATAGAGAAAGGTCACGTGATGATTCAGGTCAAATTTTCCCCGATTAAAAAGTCCATCTACATACGTACATAGTGTTTTCTGTGCGGGCCCAAAGTGGGAGGTGAAATCATTGCTACCCACACTCGGACAGCTCAAGCGGATCAGAATGACATTTCTTGAAGAGGAGATGGAGAACATCGGCTTTTTAAAGTTGTAATAATTTGTTTACCTCCTTGGTCCGTTATGTGCACGTTGTTTTTATTGTGTTTTTTTTCAATTCTTTACCCCTTGCAGGTTCACCCTTTAGGCTTCATCCACGTCATCATTGTTTTTATTGTGATTGTTTCAACTCTGTCAACCCTTGCAGGTCCACCCTCTAGGCATCAGCCGCATCATCTTTGTTTTTATTGTGTTTGTTTCAATTCTTTAACCCTTGCAGGTCCACCCTCTAGGCATCAGCCGCATCATCTTCGACGTGGCGAGAAACCTGCAGCGCACCAGGCTGACCACAGAGGAACACATCATCGTCCAGGCCATGTCGCTCTTCTTTCCCGGTAAACAACATAGTTACACACCAGTCGTGCCTTTTAAAAGAAAACAAAACAAAAACAGTACTATATTTTTTATCTTCCATTTTGGAATGTTTGATGAATATCCATTGTATCTGCAAGAATTATTATTAACCAAATAATTGTATTTTGTAGTTGCATCATTCCAGTCTCAACAGAGCTGTAGAGTGCATAGCGTAATGAGAAAAAGGCATACATTGTATCAAACAGAGCTAGAGACTGAGATACAGGCGTTAGACACAGGATTCCTTTGGCCCGCCTCATTGATGTTGAAATAAGTGGAACTGAAAAGAAAACAACTGTAAAGTCTTTGTTTGTTATTGCATCTTTTCTTCTCCCGTGTTGATAAACAATACAGCATATGCGAAATCAGGCCAAACTGAGTTCTTTACAGATTTTGAATGGTCGGAAAGTCCTGCGGAAAGTCCTGCGAAAAGTTTTATCCGTTTGAAAAAGGAAACAGCGAAACCAAACACGCCACAAGTGTGACCTACTTTCTTACAAAAACACTCATGTGCTCTGGTTTTTTTTTTCACAGTCTTCAAGTTCTTGAACACATACACAGCCACATGGCTTATAATTACAGTTTCAAAAGCTCTAACGCTCCATATATAGGTCGTTGCCTAGTCACGCATGTTGTTTCAACCAAGTGCTGCCGAAATCACGTCTATCTTGCTTTGCTTCCTTGTTTATTAATACATGTACTGTCATCTATGATCTATATATCATGTCCACAAGATATTTAAAGATAAAACGTCCAAGAATTGGTTTACATCATAATCAGTCCCTCAATAGCCGTTGTGGTGTGATTTTGCAACGCTGCAATTCAGCTAGGTCTAAATCACCAACGTCCCCTTTTCTCGGAAAAAGAAAAGAAAGAGAAAAAAGCTTTGAAAAACTGATGTTTTAACCTGGCACATGGGCCACTATGTCTACCAAATATTTCTATGGTACCGTAATGGGTAATGACATCTTCCGTCGAATGGTTATGGCTCTGTCCTAGGTTAAGATCCTGGTTTGAGGCCCCGTCTCCAAATACCACCCATCGAGGAAATCTTGACAACGTACAAATTAACAATGAAAAATATCCTAGATTGTTTCGCGGTATAAATTTGCAACATACGTTTAGACATAGACGTTGGGTCGAAAGTAGAGCGCTGTGGTAAGCTTACGCCTCGCTTTACAATATAATAACAAGATTCACAAGGTTTCCGGCGAGTTGTCAGCTACTGTGACGTACATGCACTTAGGCCCCTTGGTACCTAAGACTGCTATTATGATTGTCAGATACTGTGACATACATGTAGTTAGACCCCTTGGTATTTAAGACTGCTACTTCAATGGCGAACAAGTTGGCCAAACGGGTCTGATCGATGTCACGTGACGACCAGACGTAAGCCTAGGGTGTCCGAGCGTTGTGTCTGAGTGGCAGCGCGTGAACCTGTGGAACTTGTCAGACGCCAGTTGTGGAACTTTCGCCGTCAGCACAACAGCCTGGCTGCTGACAATGGGTGCTGAGAAATAAAAGGATCAATAAGCCCATAGGACTGCATTAATCAATTATCCAGCCATCAGGTTCAGTGCTTTGATCATGCCCCTACAGAACCAGAACACTTGCAAACACCTCTGTACTTTGAACGCCCTCACAACTTTCCTTTTGTTGAGCCCTGTGTACTGTTAGTCTGTCCATTGTGTATCCCCATGTTTCCCCTTCTGCGTTTCCATTCAATCGTTCGAGTTGTCTAAAGATGTTTCATCTTTTGTCTTTTCGTCAGACGGACCCAAAAACAAATAATTATAATTATTGCTTGGCGTTTATGAACTTTATTTTGTAACATATAACTATAACTCTGCCCCTGCTGGTTTCAGACCGCGCCCCGCTGAGCGACAGGCCCGCTGTGGAGGCCATGCAGACAATGCTGCTGAGCTGTCTCGAGTTCCTGACCAGACAGAGACCCACCCCACGTGACCGGGTTCGGGGGCTGGCCCAAGCTATGGACATGCTGACCACCATTCGCGGCCTGTCGGTTGTGGAAGACAGGAACACGGAGCAGAAAGGCTGGCTCGGACAGCTCAAGCGGATTAGAATGACGTTTCTTGAAGAGGAGATGGAGAACATCAGCCACAACAGGGAATTCCTTCATCAATCTATGATTCCCATGGCGATCTCATGACTAAAGATCGTGGACATTAAAGACTTAACGTTTTACACGTTCCTTAACCCACTTGAGAATTCAAGCACAATTCCCGTGACGCTCTTATGGTGCATTAATAACAGCTGACGTTCTTTACAAATGTGGAACCATGCAATTGCAATAAATTCCTGCACAATAATTACAACTTACGATCTTATGGTTTAAAGATCGTGTCAATTAAAAGCTGGCGTTTTTACACGTGTGCTCAGCATACGAGAATTTTTTAACACAAGTCTATAATTCTGAGAACGATCTCCTGGTTTTAGATCGTCTGCATTGACAGCTTGCGTATTTACAAGTTTGTTAAGTATACATGAAATGTTAACACACATCTATAACTCCGATGACGACGATCTTATAGTTGACAGCAGACGTCCTGACACGTTCGCTAAGCATACAGAAATTGTTTACACACATCTGCTATAACTATAACTTTAAGTTTAAGTGCAATGTCAAGGTCATAGAATGTGGACATGAACAGCTCAAGTCTGTGCACGTTTGTTACATATTAATCATTACAAGCATGGGCCTTGTGTTTTCAGTTCTTTAGTTAAAAGTCCGTGAAGTTTGAAAAATGGAACATTGATTTGATGTGTATGCTGGTAGCATCTCCCATAATGCTCTCTCGTTCCGCCTGGAGCTATAACTATAGTGGGGAGATGGCGAGCTAGCTCAGTTGGTAGAAGATACAGATTACAACAAAGAATCAATGTCCCCGACACATACATGTACCTAGTAAATTTGTAAAGCATAATACATGTACACTTTTTGGAGTGATGTATAGCATTTCGCTGCGGGGTCAATATTGAAAAGAAAAAATAAAGTGCTTTTTTAGATCAAGGTAATAGTAAAATTAATCTTTGCCTTTTTCGTCAATAAAGTTTTGGGCAGAATCCAATACAATGCACCAACAACTGGGTGCATATGTGTGAGATTCGACCAGCAATCCTAACGCTCTGAGTCCACACAATTAACAAACTGAGCCAACTATACTCCAAACTTCTAACCACCGTAGAAAATTGTCCTCATGCTTGTATCACATCAACAGCATCAACAAGTCTAAACCATTAACATAACGTATGTCTGCAATTAGTGAATTGCTCTCGCAGTAGCTTACACCTCGTGGAAAGTTTTCTCCTCTCAATTTCCTACGAGTCGTTAGCTCTCAGCGTTGTACTGACGACCCTTAATTCAGGAGACTGAGCAACAAGTACGAGAAAAAGGAGATTTGTTGTTTTCAGTAGTGCTTTAATAGTCCATTGAGTGCATTGGGTGTCAAGACCAAAGACTTGGCCATGACAAGAGCAGTCAGTTTTGCAGGGGCTGAAGAAACAAAACATTAAATCTAGTCACGTGTATACATTTGTATAGGCCTCAGAAGATGTTATTCGTTTTTATTCGTCTTATGCCAATTTGAATTCCCAAAGGATCCTATACAGAAATAGTGACACTAGCTGAGGACTGATGTTCGAACAGCTCACCTCCTGATTACTAGTCCAAAGATTTACCAACTGTGCTACTGTTGCTCTATTGTCTATATATCTAATTCAATTAAAAGATTAGAGTGTGTTTTTTCTCGGAGCCATAGTACACTAAGTCTTACTTCAGTGCAAAAGTGGCCCTTGCTTTAGATGAATGTCCTGTTCATTGTTTCACTTTGAGGAGAGAATAACCATAACAATAAACCATAAAGCAGTGATGCTCTTGCCTCTGCCTCTCGGATGATGAGAATGATTTCTGAAGTAGCTGAGCATTTACCTCTGACTTACAGATGTTTACAGTAGCCTCTCGGATGATGAGAATGATTTCTGACGTAGTTAAGCTTTTACCTCTCACTTACAGATGTTTACAGTAACCTCTCGGATGATGAGAATGATTTCTGAAGTAGCTGAGCATTTACCTCTGACTTACAGATGTTTACAGTAGCCTCTCGGATGATGAGAATGATTTCTGACGTAGTTAAGCTTTTACCTCTCACTTACAGATGTTTACAGTAACTGTAATAGACAACTTTATTAAAATGGGGAATCACAAGATGTCCAAACTTTTACATTCTCAGTTTTGTTTCTTAATTATACATTAAATTCACGGATAGTGTGATAACAAAGTAAAAAGTATTGCAGATATAGATGATCATTTTCAGTTGTTTTACAATGATTTGATAATACATGTAGTATCTTTACTTGTGGTCAGTGAGGCTGGGTAGGTAAAGCATGAGCTTATTAACCAGGTGTCCCGGCCTCCTATCCTAATCAGGCCACCTTGTCCTCTGTCACTTGTGTCAGGCCGAGGTCAGAACAATGTGACTCCATGTTTCTTGTGTCCTTGCTATGTCTGTGTGTGACAGCACCTGATACCGTCAGACATTAGTCTTACAACCTGTGCACTACAACATTAGTCTTACAACCTGTGCACTACAACATTAGTCTTACAACCTGTGCACTACAACATTAGTCTTACAACCTGTGCACTATATTATTAGTCTTACAACCTGTGCACTACAACATTATTGAGCTTATTAACCAGGTGTCCCGGCCTCCTATCCTAATCAGGCCACCTTGTCCTCTGTCACTTGTGTCAGGCCGAGGTCAGAACAATGTGACTCCATGTTTCTTGTGTCCTTGCTATGTCTGTGTGTGACAGCACCTGATACCGTCAGACATTAGTCTTACAACCTGTGCACTACAACATTAGTCTTACAACCTGTGCACTACAACATTAGTCTTACAACCTGTGCACTACAACATTAGTCTTACAACCTGTGCACTATATTGTATTATAACTTCAGTGATGAAAACAAACATTCAACAACAACAAAAACAAGAACAATATTCTTTGATATTTCTAAATGTTTTCTAGATTTAGTGATGTAACACATCCTGACTCAAAGAAACAAACTTCGCACGCAAAAACCAAGAGGTTCCTTTAAATCAAACATTGAAATCTTTATTAGCCCAAAGAAGTGGAGAAATAAAAACAAAATTTGGACATATTTTAGCGTTCATTCAACCAGTCAAACTTTCCATACTGACCTGTTCTCTCTCTTTTATTTACTAAATCAAGCACTCAGTCAAAATTACAGTCTTTAACAATAACACAAAGCGATATTTTAGTTTTTAGTATCTCTTTATTCACAAGCCAATGTTTTGCTCACTGAATCTCATCAAACAAAAACCTATCATGCCAACAACATTAAGAGAGGGCAAGAGGAAACGCTGAGACTTATAATTATAACCTACTGATTCTCGACCATAGAGTGTTACACCTTCGTTGAATATGATGAGCAATAAGTACTATTTATTTCTCTTACATTATTGGTTGAAAGCTGTCTGAAGAGATGAGTGGCGTGCCGTGACCACCCACGTCTGCTCTAGGCCCGGGATTTGACGGATTGGTAGAAAAAAGTTAGGACTGCGACTTTCTAAAATAAAAGTCAATGAAGTAAACAAACATTTCTGCCTTTAGAGCCAAAGTAAACTCTATTATTTAAATGTACGGCAAAAATGAGTACATTAATATAATTTATTGATGTTAAGGCTGAACACGAATTACTCTAACTCTAAGTATGGTAATATGTTAATAGAAATAGATCACTGTAGCTCTTCTTAAGCAAAAACACTTCTCACATTCTGGTGACTTAGCCTACTTGATGACTAGTTCGATCACACCGTGCATACAGCACCACCTTTGTGTAGTGGTTATGAGCGATATAAAAACTATGTATTATTATTATCAAACCATTAGTTTAAAAGTTATGAGCCAACCATACCTTTGATTAATGGTATCACTGTTTCAATTTTAATAAACAATCAGAATTTTCTCACTCAGAAATTATGAAAAAATCCTGTACGTCGAAGCTTTTAAAATCAATTATCAGTTAAATTGATCTTTTTGTCCTTGGAATTCCTTTCGTAACGTGATACTAGTATAAATACATACTAGTGGACGGTTTAGCTCAGTCGAAAGAGCGTATAGTTTCAAACAGTAGTCCCGAGTTCGAATAGCTTATCACAGCCGTAAGAAAGGAACATAAAGAACATATAAGTTTGTTTTTACACAAATCTAAAAGTTCAGTTTAATTCCTTGGCTATTATTTTTGGCCAAGTTCACTTTATGCTTTAAACAGCTCTCTCAAATGCTTGAACATGGAAAAACATTTAAAAAAAACATTTCACATAATGGTCTCACATGATCAAGTCTAAAAACCTTTGAAAACCAATCTCTGTATTTTTTTTGTCCAATGGCAACACTGAATTGTATAAAAACAAAATTAATGTTTTAAAAATACTGGTGAATTTAGCTAAAATCAGAATCCTCAAATGTATTTCCTATAACCATGTTTATCATAGTTAGAATATTCTTCCCCCGCACAGCTTCATATGTCCATTCAAAATGTACACTTCCTAAAATGGCTTGGAAAGCTAATTTTTTTTTTTTTAGATAACATTGTTCCGCAGGACTTACTTTTTGGATCAAATTTTATTCAATTTGTTTATAAATATGTACTACAAAGGAGAGTATAATGTATAGTGTTCGTATATAGTTCAGTGCCTCACTCTTAAACATATGCCACAAACCATCCTTAAAAAACATGATAAATCACCCGTTTCATTGAACTCTCCCTCTCTCTCTTCTTTTTTCTTTCACTCATTTTTTTTTCACTCCCTCTCTTTCTATTTATCTTTTGTTACCTTTATGTTTTTTCGAGACAGCTACTTTCATATTTACTCATTAATTCATAAATCCCACAAACAACTGCAGTTCTATGCAGTAGCAATAAGTTAAACAAACACAGAAATGGATGTACTAGCAACGGCTACTGCAATTAAAACATCCCTTTGCTCATCTTCTTTTCCGCATTCGCTCGATGGTGTTGACCTTTGTGCATCTGTTTCGCTCGTCTGTTGCGCTGGACCTCAGAACTCTGGCCTTGACCTTGGTGTCAAAGGGAGAAAGGTTAAAACATCGGCCACAATGATTTGTGTTTTAAAAGAATAATTTAGTGTGTACGAATCTACATTTTACCACAGGAACATGGAGTACAAGGATGTTAATTGTTACTTTGCTTCTCTCTGGTCAAATGGGCTGAATCAATATTGGTTCTTTTTCAACAACAAATGTCTTTGGAGATAATTCACTATATGACATGTGTCAAATAAAATAAAATTTTAAACCAAGTTCTCATATTGTGTAAAAATCTTGAAAAATTGTGAATCATAAAAAATTGTGGAAAAAAATGTAAATCTAGAATTGTTCATCATGTTTTCCCACCTGAACTAATCATCATGGTTCAATTACAGACAGACCTGTGCTTGTATACAAAATTATCATGAGAGAATTATTGTAAACCAATAACTGTTCAGATATTTCCCTGTCTCATTCCAAATCCTTGAACCAGGATGTAGACTATTGTTAGAGGCCCATCTATCCCATCCAGTCGCCATCACCCACGACTTATTGGACGGCATTAACCCAGGAAGAGGCAGACCAAGAAGAACTCGTCCAGTTCCAGTGACACATTACAAACTAAAACCATCTAAAAGTAAAAACTAAGACAGATTCGGACAAACTAACACACACTTGCACAAAACCAATAGTGAGTGAGTTAAATTGAATTCGCTGCAGGAATAACGAAAACAGCCAAAGCTGAAAAACCTGATGACATCGGAGCTAAAATGCCTCAAGTGTTTCAGGGTCTGTGATGAGGAACTCCTGGTTTAGTATGGGTGACAGAAATCCATTCTAGCATGATGACCAACTGTCGCTCAGAAGTAATTAGTTTTAACACGGCTTAATTAACCAAAATAATAGCAAGTAAATGTTTACATTTTGACATAAAGTACAAACTCTGTTTCTTGAAACTGTCCTTACAAAGTAAATATACCACTTTGAGAAGGTCAGGGCAGCAACCCTTCTATCCATAAAAAGCTAACGTTGCCGTGAACCTTCACAACATCCTGACCATAATTAAGTTATTCTCACCCAGAAGTTCAAGAAAGTTTACCGTTCTTAACCTTTGAGTGAGTAAGACATGACAAAGGGTTTGACTTTGAGTGGTCTAGATCTTGTTTTATAAACAAACTACATGAAGTTGCTTTAGTTAAGTCCATATGAAGCACAAGAACACATTCTAACTTAACATATCTAAAAAACTCTCTTTCCTTTGTCTTTTTTTTTACATATAAACTATTTTAATGAAAAAAGTAACAGAGTTCTGAAAAAAAAAAATTCATATTCCATCTCTAGAGGTTTATTAGAACCATTTTCTCTTAGTCCAAAACAAATTATTAAAACTTAATAAATAAAATGTTGATTTGCTAAATTCAATAAGAACTGAAGATTATGTAAATATTAACAAGTAAAAATTTTATTCTCGATGTACACGCTCGGAATAAAGCAAGGTAGAACTTAACACCATATAACAAAATCTGAACTGACCTTTGGGTGCCCCTTTGACATCCCTAGTAGGACCTGAGCCTCCCGTTCCTCCTCCTCTTCCTCCTCCTCCTCCTCTTCCTCCACCCCCACCTCCTCCTCCTCCTCCTCCTCCTCCCCTCCTTCCTCTGCCTGCCTGAGACTGCCTCCTCTGTTCTGCTTGCTCTCGGAGTTTGGCTGGATCGGCCACAAATTCATCTTTGGGCTGCAACATTTTCGCAAAATAAACAAACAAAAAATTATTAAGTATTTAACAAAATGTTGAGATTTCTTTTTTGATTTGAAAACTTTGCGAACTTTAAGCTGCCAGCTGGTATTATGTTGATCTTAAGTGACTAAATGAGTTAAGCGTTTTGCATCTAACATGAGTAAAATCTGGGACACTGGATAGCAAAATGTGGAGGGTGTTCGGGACTGGTAAGTAGAGCACCAGTGGTTTGTTTTCAATCTAAGCTGGTGTAACTGTTCAAGTATAAGACGGAGACGCAAAACTCTTCAAAATTAGATAAGGAATGTTATGTAAGTCTTGGGAACTAAAGATCAAAATGCAGAACAATTAAGACCTCCAACTAGATTTCAATTGCTTGATGAATGAGGTAACCAATTTACTCTGGTCCTACAGTTTCTCAGTGATCGAATAATTTCTTACATCTTATCACTCTCAATACTGTCTCCTTGCAGGCAAGACATTAAGGTCAAAAAGGAATATTCAGCATTTTTATAGGAAAAAAAATCAAAACAGAAACGTTTCGTAAGCTCATTTTAAAATCTTTATCACATTCCTAAAAACATTAAATCTTTATTATTTTAGAAATGAGATTTTTAGCCATTTTACGACTGATGTGACAATACGTTGTTGGAAATTGTTACGCCCATACTTTGTCCTCTTCCTCGTCGCCATCCTCGTCTGCGTCACTGTCTCCGAGGGTCCACCCCTCGCTCCGAGCTTTCTTCCGCTCCAAGTCCATGAGGACTCGGGGCATGAACCTGCAGGGCAGTCACGGAAAGACAAGTCAGAGAATGAATGTTGGTCATTAATCAAAAACATATAACACGGAGTGATAATCTTAGCCTTGAACCTGCAGGGCAGTCACGGAAAGACAAGTCAGAGAATGAATGTTGGTCATTAGTCAAAAACATATAGCACGGAGTGATAATCTTATGCCCTAACACGTGCTGGTCTGTTACTGCCAGGGTAGAGTTGCTGCCAAAGGTTTGATGAGACAGGACAAGTTTTGAAATCGAGACTTAGATAAAGCCTTCCCACCTATATACTACCTCTGTTGCCCCTTCCTTTTTACTTTAAAAAAAAGGTCACATTTTAAATGTTGCTTTTTTTTTCAACCTACAAAATTTTTGGTTGGAACAAGGATAATGATGAGGAAATGTAATTTACTGACAAATGAATGGGGCAAAAAAAAACAACAGCGGTAATTTATAGCTTCAAGTGTCCAAGTTTGATAGATTAGACCAAGGCCACCATTCAAGTACAAAATGTGAAGTAAAAACCACATCGTCTAAATTCTAATATTATAGACTCGTACCTTGTAATCATCAGCTGAATTTCAAATGATGAATGATCAGAGAAGATTCTGAGAATATGATTTAATTTTTTAATGGTGGAGAAAGTTATCTTTCTTCAAATATGTGTTACCATTGTGTGAAATGGATATGCCCACAACAAGTTTCCCAAGTTTCCCAACTGCATGAATCAAGCTTACTTTCTATACCTAATATTATCCAACCTAAAATTGCCATAATGTTTTCAGTCAAATTCAAAATCCTTTAAAACTGAATTGGTTTGGTGATGTTTAACACGCTTTTCAGATTAAAATTGTTCATGCAAACTCAATGAGTCTCTCTCATAAAATAATATAGACATTCCTGTTCAATAGAATTTCCCAAAGATGTAAGAAATGTTGAGTTTTCTATATTTGAACATTGCCCACCTGGTGTTGTTGAACTGTCTATATTTGAACATTGCCCACCTGGTGTTGAGTTTTCTATATTTGACCAACGCCCACCTGGTGTTGTTGAGTTTTCTATATTTGAACATTGCCCACCTGGTGTTGTTGAGTTTTCTATATTTGAACATTGCCCACCTGGTGTTGTTGAGTTTTCTATATTTGAACAAAGCCCACCTGGTGTTGTTGAGCTCGTCCGCGGAATCTGCGTCATCAGCTCCAACAGCGTTAGTGTCGTACGTATCGTCGTATTCGTCCTCATACATATGCCTGTTGTCATACAGGCTCTCCTGATCTACAGATCCATACGCATCATATGTGGCACGTACTGCATCAATCGTACTTTTGTCGTTCAAATCTACCTTTTGATTTCTGAGGACCAAAAAGAGAATAAAATACAAATAATATAGTAGGTTTCACCAGTTTTTCTAAGGTGATGAATTGAACGTGTATTTGTAGTCAAATTCTACCTTTTGAAATCTGGAGAAAAAAAAAAAAAATTATTACTGTGCACGCTGCTCCAAGAGCAACATTTTAGTCGAGCTTAGTAGAGGCACATGCGGCCTTGATCACTTATATTAATGGAGGTCACAAGGGGTCACTTTACCTTTCCATTACCTGTGGCTGTTGGGTCTGTTACTGAATGTATCGCCCTTATAACCAGTGCTCTAGACCAGTGAGTATTGATAGTGGGCTGTTGGGTCTGTTACTGAATGTATCGCATTTATAACCAGTGCTCTAGACCAGTGAGTATTGATAGTGGGCTATCTTAATAATGTCGCAGGAATAACAATGTTCACGTTTAATAGTTTAAAAGATATACATGTCTAGATCCGGCATAAAAAGTATTATAAATTACATTAAAATGCTTTAACTTTACTTAACTTTAATATTGAACGTTCAAGCCAATTGAGCTTAACAACAAATTCTGAAAATAATTCTGTATATGAATATCAAACTTATCACTTAAATTAATTGTGATTCCTTCACCCATATCTAAATTATGAGTTACTTAAGTACAAATTTACAAAACTAAAGTAGCCTACTACTATAAAAACTTCACATTGAATCATTTTTATCGCAAACATTTTTCAATACTTTAAAAAAATTGTATTACACCAGAAATGTTTTAGGGTGAAGGAAATAAGTATAAAAAATCACTTTACAAAATACAGTTATAAAAACGACTGAAGAATATGAGACTTGAAACTTCAAAAATAAAATTTCATCTTTCAGCTTCATTGCGATTACTGCAGGCTCTGTTGTGTAGCTTTTGGAAAGCTTGGTGACTGTTTTTAATCTATTCTTCTCCGAGAAAGCCCAAACCAGAAAGAAAATGTTTCAGGAAGAGAATGCAGCGGTCCTAGAGGGGGTGTTGCTGTTTTTCCTGGAAAATGATATCTGTAGAATGTCATATAGGTGTCATTAGCACTCGACGCAATCGCATCAACAGTCATTGGTTTGCATTACTATAGACCTAAATAATGAATAGGTTATTTGTGCTTGCTTGTGTCTATTTGATTATTGTGCGTGTGACGTGGGTGTAAATACCTGTGTCAGTGGGTGCCCACACAGTAGCGGTTGTGGTGGTCATTGGGGAATATTTTGTGTTTGTTTGAAAGACCATCTAGACTTGAAGCTACATGTCCAGTTAGGGGCATATGGTCAACGTGTGCCTTGTCTGTCACTGATTGTTCTGGTTTTATTTTAACGGCCTGGTGTAACTAATGTTGTCCTTCGGGCTTTCAATGAGCACAGAGCAACCTTCAAACTGGCACCTTCTCTTGGGTGTTCAAGATCATGCTCTAGTTGTTGCCATATTTCTTAACTTGTCGGAACCGTGAGGCTGACATCTGGTGTTCTGGTTATGCAGTTAAGGCCCCTGTTCAAGAAGCTTGTGGTGTTTTAAAACCACACCGAGGAGAATATGCAGATAGGGAGGAACAATAAATGCAATAGTATCTGCAGAAAAGAGTTACAACCAAGAAAAATTTTCCTATGGGATAATACAGGCTAATCTTCTCTTATCTTATAAACCTACGTTTGTTCACAATAAAACAAAAGATATTTTAACTGCATAGTTAAGTAATTACCACATCTATATAGCCAATGGTATTTGAAAAATAAAGTTTAAAAAAGAGAAAAAAATGTATGAACTGCACTTCAAAATATCCAAAAACAAATACTACTATAAAATTTCAACAAATAGGCCCAGAAATGTACAGTTTTCGCTGATATAAAGACAAAATGTAGCACTATATAGTTAATAGTGCTTCTGTTCGATGACAATCAACAGATAATGAGGTAAAACACGCATAACCGGCGGCCGGCTGCTCAACTAAAATGCACAAAATTGGAATTTTGTTGCGCCGTGTGTAATAAGCATCAATAGTTTTCCTGGGGTGATGAGGTGGGCCATAGGTAGAGCATATAGCGTTACTTGGAAGATTGAGTTCGTTCCCTCCTCCAAAAGCCTTGTTTTGTTTTCCTTACTAGTTGGGCCAATGTCAGTAAAATGTGATTGATCCATACTGGGTATCCCTCTCTGAGATACTGTCAACATATCCGAGTTTCCTTGACAACCTAGGAAACAGCTTTGTTTTCTGTGACCATTGAGTGCTCAACAGTGAAACGTCCCTCAAAATTTGTATTTTTCTTGAACATTGATTTAAACAAGAAGTAGGGATGAAAAAAGTTTAAGTTATAAATCTGTCTAAAATATAACTATTTACATATTGTAATCACATCAAATATAATCTAAATGGTCTTAGATCACTGGATAAATGGTATGTCTTGCCTAATATCCGAAAATCCATTTCGAATCCTATTCAATAATGTTATGGTAATGTTAAAAGGCTAGCAGACACTTTCAAAGAATTTACAATAAGAATTTTTTTTATTATTATTAAAATCAGATATTTATAAATTAAAGTGCTCCATATAAAGAATAATAAGTGGGGAAAAAAAGACTATATGAAATTAGTTTCTTCTGTAAAGATCCATGGATTGATAAATAAAATCTGAAATAGCCCAATTTAAAATAGAGTATGAATCAGCTTGACTTACTTTTTGCCTATATGAATCCTGGACAAGTCCACATTTTTGGTTTTGAACAGATCAAACTCGTCATTATCAAAAACGTTTTTCCTCGATGCCAAAAGATCCTCCTCTTCATCAACCTGGCCGTCTCCTTGGTGGACCGACCGTTCTCGTCTGGGGAGGGAAGTTTAAATAAATTACTTGAATTCGTGATTTTAACCCTACCAGTGTCGCTAGTATTTAGTGTGTGGTGTCGGGCTATATTTGGTAAATTATATAGGCGTCATAAAATTGAACTGGGAGGCCGCAAATTTTTATAATAACCCATAAAACCTATACATTTTTTAAAGCTGAAAGGGTCTAGAAAATTTTGAAGCGGATTTCGGTACCATACAAGTGTTTTGTGACCTTGACCTTGGCCTTGAAATGCCAAGGTTAGGTTTCTAGCCTAAAAATATCCACTTTGTCATCAAATAACTTGGAAACCAACATGTTTAGCTCCAAATAATAAGGATAAAAGTTGTAGATAATTTATTCAGCTTTCAGAAAATGTATAGGTGTAATAGCCTCACACCAAGAGTAAACCAGTTGTAGCATATTCATGCAACAGAAAAAGTGAACATAAACTTCAAGAATGATCCCAAGTTTTCTCTCTGACCATTGCCAACACAATAGAATGCCTTGTAAAAAGCATGCTGAAGTAGGTTGGGTACTTAGCTGGCATGGTTATTCAGGCCTCTTCATCAACTAGATTTACATTTATATCTAGATCTACATCTCCGTTTCTATCTATTTCTAACTCAATTTCTATTGGCACTCGCTTACTAGGTCTAGATCTAGATTTGTAGATCTAGAGCTAACAGCTGGCTCCTCGCCTTCACTGTCACTACTAGATCTAGATCTACCACTATCATTACTAACAATATCAATATCATCAGCACTCTCACTACCTTAGAAATCTAAAACTTGTTCTCCGGTACTTCCTGATGGACCTGCTTCTTGGTCAGATATTGTTAGAGATTGTGGCTTTCAAGAGAAAATCGAGTGTCAACATGTAAACAAAGTTTGAGCTGAAAACAGCTGTTGTCTTCATTCAAAACAACACTGGAAGGAAGTGGAACTCTTCTTCATTCCTAGGAATAGTTTCGATCTATTTGGCAATGTACAGAAGCTTTAGTCATCCATACAACAAACCCCCTTTTACGACCGATTATATTGGCCATAACACTACACAAGCGACCTAGCGTTAACATAATGAACACCAAATAGCCTTTTGTGAAAAGCATTATTCATATAATCAGATCTTTCCTTACTTGAGTAGATCCACAATGAAAAATCTCTTCCAAGAAAATATTGGTAATTGTTTGAAACAGTGCTATAGAACTGGGGACTGGATGGCTCAGAAGTAGAGAGCGACTTTAGGAAGTATCTTATTCAATGACTTGGGCTAGTCTTGCTCCACACTGGTTGGGTTGGTGTCAGTATAATGTGACCCACTCAAGACAGAAACACTAGTATCCCCGATCTGTCTCACAAAAACATTGCCAAATGTTAAAGTCTCTGAAGCTATTTGCCAAATAGCCTAGTTTCTAGCACTGGACTTATAACAAACAAGATACCAAACAAGCCACATCTGACTCACTTGGGCATATCCAAGCTCAAGGCTGAAAGGGACGGGGGTAACTTGTCCTCCAAAATGCAGGAGACGACTCGCTCTTGGTCGTAGCCGAGTTCTTCCAGCGCTAACTGTTAGAGAGAGCAAGGCAAACTGTGATAATACATGTATAAAGAGGTCTTGGATTTAAACTGTTTAGTTAGCTGTAAAATATGAAGTTGTAAAAAGTGTTCATTATAAAGAGTTAAAATTTGCTTCACTAGGATGCTTTTAAAGTATGCTCAATTGTCCTCCAGCAGTTGTTGCCTTGAATTGTGGGTTTTGTAAATATTTGTAATGTTTTTAGCAAACTGAACTTTCCAAGGAGATCAATTGAATGATGAAAAGATCCTAATATGTAGACCATGTACAAGCAAAAGCCATAAAAAACAAAAATGAGTTTATCAAAAAAAAATTAAATAATGTATGAATATGTGTACATATAATCAGCCTCAGGAATTGATTACTTTTGACAAGAATTTCAGCCGGTTAATTGTTTTTTTTATTTTAATTTTTTTATAGTAAAAGAACAACCATAATAACTCTACTACAAATAATTATGATAAATTTTTCTTAAGCTTATAATGGGGTTCACGCTTAGACGGACAATGTTTGGGGTACAAAGATTTGCCTTTTAAGATTCCCCTTGGGAGACATTAACCCGAGAGAGAGAGAGAGAGAGAGAGAGAGAGAGAGAGAGAAAGAGAGAGATAGATAAAGAGAAGGGTAGAAAGATTCCAGCACATGTTATTTTAGGCAAAAAAAGAAAAAACAAAAGCCTTGACCCCCGCTGACCTCTATGAATCCGTCTCCCAGGTGGGGCAGCAGGTCTTTGACGCCGGAGACGAGCGAGTCGAGCTCGACATCAGTGGGCCTGGGCCTGCCCGCTCCTCGATCGTCCTGAACACACACACACACACACAGAAAGGAAGGACATTATATTATATGCCTGCTAGTTTATCAAAATGAAAAGATATAATAGTTTCTTCTCCTAACTTCATGCTATAGCATTAGATTGCAAGTGTAGGTGTGATGCACCAGACCTTCGTTTGAGTATGATCACAATCATAGATAAGGTGTGACGTGATGTGATGTGTAATTGTTTACATTCTCTTTAGCCTAAGGGATATTCTAAAGGGTTCATCGTCATCAAAAGAGAGTATTCTACACATTGGACGTTTCACCTTCAACATTTCAAAGAACATTCCCATTTTAAATCTTTTCAGTACAATTTTTGTTAATTATTGGGACATTTTGTGACCACCTTATGTACAATAACGGTTAAGATTAGATAAGATAGTAAGGTATTCGTATTCTAAAATATTTTAAATATTCATTTAAATTTAAAGAATTGCTTAGGATGTTTTTCCACCCCTGGTGTACATAACAATAATTATTAAGATGAGATAGAACAAGAACACTATTCATCTTCAAAGAAAACATCAATGACTTGTTTAGTATTTTGAGGCTAATTTTTTGTATGCTTTATAAAGATCCTTACATTTCTCCCTGCTTGGCAATCGCCAGCACCTGCTGCAGCTTTCACTCCGCCCCCTCCACCAGCGGCCGCGGTGGAGTCTGCAGCTCCGTCAGGACTGGTCCGGCCGCCAGTATTTGTGTCGCCTCGAGGCGACTTCCTGTGGCCGTAGGTGGCGAACGCAGAGTCGATAGCCGTCTGGATGTACTCAAACTGGGACGCCTCTCTGCGTTAGGTGGTTGTTACGGAGAATTTTATATACAATAATACAGTAGCAACACTTTCATCCTCCATTGTTGATACTTCAGCCATAATGGTTTTTTGTTCGTTTGTTCCTGCACGTCAAATACAATGCCTGGAATTATATCCAACTATACAGCAAAATTTACTTAAAGGACTTTTTGTTTTAAATCATCACCTTCAATCAGTTTTTAATAATAAAAAATAATAAATTTTACCTATACAGCTTTTTCCACCAAAGTATCAAAGCGCTTCACATTATTGAAGATAAAAGCATCCTACATCTTAAACATAAATTATCAAAATGCATTAGACGGGTGATAATTGGAATACATAGGAACATACAAAAACAACACAGTACCTAATGCGATCATGGTGGTTGGGCAATAATTCTAATTGGACAGATGTTTTTGGAAAAGAAATGTTTTTAAATGTTTTCTAAAAAGGGACTCACTAGAGATTGATCTTATTGAAAGAGGTAGAGAGTTCCAAACAGTAGGGCCAGCTTTGGAAAAGGATCGATCTCCATATGATACAAGATTGGTCCAAGGAGTGTGCAAAAGATTTTTGTTTTCAGATCGTAACTGATCAAAACCTTCATGTAATTTGTAATCAAAACCTTCATGCAGTTTTTAATCAAAACCTTCATGCTGTTATAATAAAATTTTCTTTATACTTGTGTAAGGAATAAATTAATCTGTTAGTAGAAATCAACATCTTCTTTTGTTGTTGTTAAAGTCAGACTCCACTGTCATTATTAAGAAAACCGGAATAAAAAATGAAACTCTGCAAAGATACACGACACTTGAGGCTTGCAGCAGAAGGTCCACGTTATCGCGGAAGCTGAACATCGACTCATAGGCCGCCAGGAATCTTCGCTCTCCCAGCACTGCCGTCATGGTGTGTAGAAAGTCTTCGATGCAGCGGCTTACAGCTTCACCGTCACTGAGTTTCAAACGGACAAAACAGAAAAGATGAGATAATATTGAAAAAAGGGTAAACGGTGATGTATTGCTTTGATTCTCTTTCATACGGTTTCTCTACACCCTTTGATAAGCTTACATCCCCTAGGTCTACTAAAACATAATTATAGATGCCTGTAGTTTGTCCAATAAGCATTCGATAAGATAAGATGTGACTTCATTTGTTCTTTAAAAGTGCATTTGGTGGTCCATGTATGTAGCAAAAATAAAACAAAGAAAATAACAACAATAGTAATAAAATTGATAATCATAGTGACAGTAATAACAAAAATATTCCTACTCATGATAACAATACTATCAATACTTGTAATAACAAAAATCATTTAAATACTAGCAAAGTGGTCTGGAAGAAAGTATAACTTGACAATAATGTTGCAATCTTTAAACACTGCTCATATTATGCATCTTTTCTAGACACGACATGTAGGTCTAAAAATGTTTGATTTGCTGACTGTACCAAGATCTGCACTTTTTATAAATATTTTCAGAATTAATCTTTCTTTTGTTGAATCCAAAGCAATAAAAATAAAACATGAGAGAGTGAGATAGATATATAGATAGATAGATAGATAGATAGATAGATAGATAGATAGATAGATAGATAGATAGATAGATAGATAGATAGATAGATCAAATAGATAGAGAGAGAATGAGAGGGGGGGAGAGAGAGATAGACAGAGAGAGAGAGAGAGAGAGAGAGAGAGATGGGGAATTAGGAATAAATAGAAAGAAAGTCGAATTTAAAGGAGTAAAAAGCATAGACTCTGCACACACTTTGTATTTAGACAATACCTTGTTGTTAACTTTTGTTAATATTATCTAAAGCAGATCCAAATTGTGAAACAGCACCTGTTAGTTAACAAGCGATATGAATCTATGTACACACCATGTCTCACTACCAACTATTCCAATCTGAAACAATGCCCAAAATAACTTTGTTGTCTTCCCTAACTTCATCACATGCGTGTTACCTTAGATTCTCCAAAACAGGCGTCAAGCACACATTCTCAACAATGGCATGGAACACAGACACCAAAAACTTTCTGGTCACTTGCAATTTGCACGCCAGTTGTTTTTTAATGCTAGGGAGATAACGAAAAAATTGTGCAGTTAAATCTATCACATACTTTTGACACTCTTTGTTACAAGAGTAAAAAAATAACAAGAAATGGTTATAGGAAGAACTATTTGAATTAAACTAAAAAAAATAACAAGAAATGGTTATAGGAAGAACTATTTGAATTAAACTAAAAAAATAACAAGAAATGGTTATAGCAAGAACTATTTGAATTAAACTAAAAAAATAAGAAATGGTTATAGGAAGAACTATTTGAATTAAACTAAAAAAATAACAAGAAATGGTTATAGGAAGAACTATTTGAATTAAACTAAAAAAATAACGAGAAATGTTTATAACAAGAACAATTTGAATTAAACTAAAAAAATAACAAGAAATGGTTATAGGAAGAACTATTTGAATTAACTGTCTGTAAAAAAAAAGACCTTTATTATATCATTAAATTACATACAACATTGATGTATTTAGCGGTGGCCCAGAAAAAAGTTTAAAAAAAAATAATAATGTGCTTGCGGTGCATTTTGTTTTTTCTTAAAGCATAAGTATCCTACTATTTTGAACGTCATTTGCTGCTCACCTGAAAGAAGGAAAGTCTTGCTGTTTCAACTGGGCTGTCAACTCGGGTATGACAGATTCATAAAAGTTGGCCAAACTAAACAAAATGAAAAGAAGGAATTCATAGAAGTTGGCCAAACTAAACAAAATGAAAAGAAGGAATTCATAAAACTAAAAGTTGACCAAACTAAACAAAATGAAAAGAAGGAATGCAAACATGTGACAATCAAAGAAGGAATGCCTTGCTTTTTTACAACTTATATTACAGAACTACACCATAGGATTTTCAAACAAGCCACTCAAAGTCAGCAGTTGAGTTAAGTTAGTTTATGTCCAGGTTCAGGGGCCAGGCTACATTGTGGACAGATCCCTGGACTAATCTGTGACCAATACAGCGCCACAATCACAGTCGCATCAAACATGGACACTGTTGGAATATCCTCAGACCCAGTTACTGTTTAATCTGTCCAAATATAGAAGATTGTCCCTGCGTGTCTTGTCTCGTACAGCGTCTATTGGGAGAGCTATTGCCACATGTCACAGACAACGGTATGGATTTACTGGTTACCTACATAGATATAAATCATTTGCAACTTGCGTGCTCTATTTTATCTCATTCTGCATGCATTTAGCACACAAAATGCAACAACAAGTTTAAAACAAAAATCTATTATAATATTAAGTTTACACTTTAAACTGTGACAACTACTTTTACAACTAAAAAAAAAAATTAAATTAACTGAATGCCAATCTTCATACTTCATTTTTATAAACCTTTAAAAATATGCTTCTTGTTTTTTGTCGTTAAATACATGTAGTCAGATTATCATCAATTCGCAGCCATAACTGTAGTTTGTTTTTTCTTTAACACCCAACTCCTTACACGCTGCAGAGTCCATGCTTGTTAAAGACCGTCGAAGCCGCAGGATAAACTTCCAGGAAGCGATGCAAGGTCAAAGATGTGTCATTTAGGTACAGCAACACATCCTGGAGGTCAGGCAGGGTCAGACTTGTGGCCTCTTGATTGGTCAGTTTCTGTGGAGTAGTACCAGGGGTCTCTAGCAGGACGCCGCATCTCGCAGCGATGTTCCCAAACACCTGCGTGGGAAATGAGCCAGCTCATCTTACAATTCTTACGTCTAAATAGTATGACAAAATGTGAGAGACTCAATGAGGTGATTGAAGAGAAAAAAAAATAAATTTGCTTCAATGGTTTCAATTTTCTCACTGCTTAGTGATGTTATCTAGTCCTTGCTGAAGTTCTCCCCAATACCACTTCTTTTCTTATGAATTTACTAAAGGTCTACACATACCAGTAGCTAGAGGCATTATTGTTCTTGAGTGATAATAATAATTTATGAAGTGTCATTTGGCTGCATTTTTTTAAACTGTGGTAAATATTTGTTTTTTTCATGATGGATTGTTCAATCAGTCAATTTGTAGGGTAAGACATTGAAGGAAGTAAAAATACATGTATATATATTTATTTTTATTTAATAGGAGATAAATGCCAATGCAACAAAGCACACCTTGCTATATGAATTGAGCAAACCACGACATTCGTAAGATTACAGAAGGTAACATCTTAACTCATGGTGGCAAGACCTATACAAGCTTACAAACATTATAAAAGACCATCAAACAATTCTAATTGGCTGCATTTGGTTCGATTCCTGCAGGTTGGGAGGTGCCAGTTGTGACAGAAACCGTAGTATTCCGTTTATTTTGGGGCCTGTAGCAAAACATGAAATCCTCCTTGAGGTTTCTACGAGAATTTGAATTAGGGTAAAAAACGCTTCCGTCTTATGAAGAACGGTTACCTGCAGTATAGTTGGCATCGTGTTCCTCAGGTCATCCGTATATTTTGGCTGCTGTGTGAAAATATTGCCAACCATTTTGGACAGGAGTGGCCCGTTAGCTTTTCCAAACAACGAGCAAATATCTAAGATCTTGGGTATATCAAAAAGAAAATTGTTGTAGAGAATTTCACCAAAGATCTCTGGGGTGATGAAATTGTCCTGCAAAATATCACAAAAAAGCAAAGATATTTTTTTAAACTATAAAGGTAAAATACGCACTAGCAAAAACGTTCATTCTTGTTGCTACATAATTTTCATGCACAGATTATTGGTAGCACTAATATTCTATCAATTTCAAAGTTCTAATGCAACTGCAAGAAGTAATTGAATCGTTTCGATGCTCATGATTGTAACGCAACATTTTTTATAGTATTGAAACATCAACGATTCCTCCAAACAAATTAATCTTTTTTTTTTCTTTCCGTAAAAAAGATTTCTTTTTCTTTTTTACTGTTAAGAACCAATAAAATTACAAAAAAAGTAGTAGCATTCGAATTAAGACAAGTAAAAATATTCTATTAAAGCAATTAATGTTAATCTCCTACAAACAGATATATATCTCTTTCAGTTAAAAAAAAAAAAAGAAGTGCCAAAAACTTATTCTTTCAGCAAAAATTGTAAAATATATGTAGTATTTCAAAAAGGAAAGATCTCTGTATCTTTGGAAAAAACTATTTTTTCAAATCAGTTCAAGCCGAAGTACTTGTTATCAGATATCACACTTGATATTTTTCTTTCAGAGCCCTACTTTGGACTCTTTGTGTGTCGACATGCGTAGGTAAGTGAGAAACACGAGACGGCACAGCTCTAGCTGTCTCTGCATGCCCACTTCCGGCAGGGGCTCCAAATTGTCATGACATCTAAAAACAGATAGTTAGTAGAAAAATATTGCTGAAAATTATATATATATGTATAGTAAATATATATACGTGTATATATATATATTTATATATAGTACAGTATATAGTGGTCACATTCCTCTTGCACAATTCATAATCATTTACAAATAACTCTCTCTCTCTCTCTCTCAATCCTTTTCTCTCTGTATCTGTCTGTCTGTCTGTCTCTGCCTCCTTCTCTCTGCCTGTCTGTCCCTGTCTCTTTTTTGTTTGTCTCTCTCTGTCTTTGTCTCTCTGTCTGATAGCACTTTTTAAAAATAATTGTGGCTGATTTTCTATAAAAGTACGCCCATTATACGCTTGTGGTATAATGTTAGATTCCTGAAAGGTAATGCAGACAGGTATGCTGTAAACTCTACACAAACAAGTTGTTTTTTTTTCTCGAAAGTTAAATGTCTTCTTTCCTTAAGTACGAACGCGTTTACCATTCTACAAAGTTCTTTAAGTTTTTGTTGGTGACTTTCGATAAAATGCTCCATTCTTGTTTGTAATTTTCTTCTCTCGAGCTCTTAAACTTTGGCAAAAGAAGGAACTTAATCATATATATGAACTGATTTTGTAAGTTCTTACCAGTGATAAGGGTTTTCTATGGTATACAAATGTTGAAGGTATATACTGTTCTTTTTCCCACTTCTGTATTAATTTTACGAACTGAGAAATCCGACAAACTACTACAGAAGCTAAAAAAACTCATTAAAAAGAACGACTCTGAATGCATTTATTTACACACATAAAACCAAATCACAGGTAAAACAATGCAACACTGTTCATATGAATACTTCGCCTAAATTTAGTAGAAAATAATTATTTCGAAATAAAAAACACAAGTTTTCTTTCTTAAACACATACCACAAAAAGTAAGTAATAAAATATATGAAGAGATATGAATATAAATTTTAGTGCGTCTTGCACAGAAAAGAACAATCTTTCGAGTGATACTTTTCATCGCTATACTCAAAAGGTAGAATTTATCATAATAAAATTGGAATGTGTGCATTGCGAACATTTTTTACCACACAAGACTGCACCAGCGGTGCACACGCACCCTCCCTGATAACGCTGCCCTGACCTGTCAGATTGGGTCAGTCCCAGCCGCGCGGAGCTACTGACTCGTCTCCTAAGTATGGAGAGAGTTTCATCTGGTCCCCCAAACTAAATTATTGCCCTGAGCGTTGAAGCAAACGGGCGTTAATAATAATAATAATAATAATAATAATAATAATAATAATAATAATAATAATAATAATAATAATAATAATACGTTGTAATGCCAATTTACGATCAATCTCACAAAAGAATATTGAGGTGTAATTGGTTTGAAAAACTACTACTTTTTGTGCAAAAATCCGAATATAAAAAAATAAGATGCTAAGGGAGAGAAAAGCAACTGAAGATTCTAAGGTTTTTTTTTACTACTGTTCTTCACAAATAGACTTAGAAGCTCAAGTATCATTCTCCTCTATATACCTTTTCCAATTACCATCTATAGTATTATTTCCGGTAATAACTTGATGTTCTAGTTTATTTCAAATTTTTTCTATCATTGCCTTAAAATGTGCAAGCTCTTTTTCTTCGTAAATACCAACCATTTGTACTAGATGTTTACCTACTTTTTGCAACATAGTTGCTACTTTTCTACTTCCCTGGATACCTTTCCAGATAACAGTAGACTACAAAATCTAGCATTGTTATTGACTTGAAAACAATATTTTACGGCACATAATACATTACACACAAAAACTGTAATGTTTTAAAAACTCAGAAGCAACATTGTTCTGTATATAATTTAAATTAATAACAATATTTTTCTTTTAAAGAACCTTTAACTGACTTGCCTTGGACAGAAATGTAGAAAGGAATCAAGTGCCTTGTGTAGTCCCTCGTCAAAAACAACCTGATATTAAAAAGAAAGATTTTGTTATCTAAATAAAAGCATATAGAAGACCATACTTAATGAACTATCAATATTAGCAATTCTTAACACTTATAAACCATTTTTCCAAAGGTTATCTAAATTTAAATTATATCAGAAAGGAATAGAGGATAACAAATCTCCTGGGAAAATATTTAGCTTTGTAAAGAAATTTGAAGAGCAAAACACAGAATAAAACTCTTTTGATATCATGTCTGCATACACTTTTAAATGTATCAATTCAATAAGTTGTTTTAAAAGACAAAATTTATATAACAACTGTGTCTTGCTTAGAGTAAAACTTATAATAGTTCACCTGACACCAGAACTTGTCGTGTGGCTGCTGTAACAGCCAATGTAGGTCATCGCATAAGTAGTTCACACGCTCCAGCCATGCGTCATAATCAGCGCGATCGTTGGGGTCAGAGGGCGGCGCGGTGTAGCGCACAAACACCATGTCCTCAGTTCTGCTCGGGTGCTTGAAGGGGCAACAATCAAACAATGCATGGTTAATGGACTTTGTCTGCTCGGGTGCTTGAAGGGCAACAATCAAACAATGCACGGTTAATGGACTTTGTCTGCTCGGGTGCTTGAAGGGCAACAATCAAACAATGCATGGCTAACGGGTTTTGTTTCAAACCTACTTAGTTAATCATATTTAATGTCTTATGAATTTACAGTATTCCCAATGTGAAGGTGCAAAAATGCAGTTTATTTTTTTACATATAAATAGTAGGCCATAAATTTCGAATTATATCGGATTATAAAAAGGTGACAGTATAATTATGTTACTATGAAATATCCCACTGTAAGCAAGTGCACATCAGATTCCATACATATATATTTATCATTTTAAATTCCTGTCAAATATACACAGATATGCCGATACAGTGCCATACATACAAAAGAACTGTATTCACTGTGAAACAATGTTTTCTTTATTTGTACAAGAACCTGATTATGACAGTGGCAACAGAAGATTGTTTAAAATCAAAGCAATCATTTTGTTTATTTTATATATTGTCGAGTATTGTTATGAAGATCACCCCAAGCTCGTCGCTCGACAATCGTCGATATATAGATACTTTCTTACCAGTTTGACAACAAGGAGTTTTTTAAACTCACTAATTTAATCTTATTTAATTAACAGAAATATAACAGCTCAACACTGCCTATGAACATAGGCCTATAGATAGATGTTACGTAGATTTCTATTTTAAAGTTTAGTTTAAACTTCTTGATTCCTTGTGGAATATAGGGCCGCAACAACTCCCTTCCACCGGATTCCATTCTGGCTGGTCCTCTTTAGCTCTGCCCATATATGTGTTACCAGCCTCTTTCGTTTCTGCCTCAGTGCTACGTCGCCAACTGCCAAGTCCGCTTCAGGCGGCCGACTTTGCGTTTGCCTCAGGAGCGGTTCCACAACAGGGCTGGCCTTGTGAGTTTGGATGCAGGTTTTCAAAGTGTGTGGCTTATCCAGCCTCATTCATACTTTTTGATCACTGTCTCCAAAGGGTTTGTTTTATTTTGCCAAAAGCTCTTTGTTAGAGACAACTTCGGACCACCTCATATTTTATTTTGAAATTTTGTTAATCTAAATGTTTGCAGTTCATGCCTCTTGGTCTTGGTCATGCGCTGTTCATCTTCAGTCCGGTCTTCCTAGCTTCTGCTGCCACACGATTTACTTTCTCTTGCTTACTGTAGCTTGTAGAAGATGCTTTTGTGAGAGAAGCCAGTCACATTAGACTGACATTGACCCAACCAGTAGGGGGCGACATTGCCAGGGCTCGAACCACAAACCTCTTGCACTGGCAGCCTTAGGGCCCCCCCCCCCCCCCCCCCCCCCCCGATAGTGTCCAGATGACATCGCGGTTGAACCTGTCAATACTTTTTGAAAGTCGACAGAAACTGCATACAGGGGGGGACTGACAGTCCAGTGACTGCTCGATGATAAAGCTGTGCCATGGCATATATACGAACGGGGTAGAAAATAAAAAGAAATGCAGCATTATCAATCTCTATTAGAACTTGTAAACAAAAGCGGTTGAAAATGAAATACCCACAACTTACCAGAGCATGAACAGAAGCTCCATTTTCACCAGGCACTTCTCGTTTATCTAAAGCAACAGGCATAGTATTGATCTAGGCATCTAGAATCTGTCTAGGCCACACATTATAGACATCATCTAGATCTAGATTATAGGTATGTGGTGTAAGATTTCAGTCAGACATGCAATTTCACTTGGTTTCACTTTCGGTCTTCAACTAATTTATAGATTTACATAGGGTGTCACTTATTTTTTCTTCATAGAAATGTAGAATCTAGATCCACAGTAAAGTCAATTGAGAAAATATTACACGTCGGGCCGAATGGTTCCCACAATAGAACCAAGCGGTATGGTGATTACTGGTTGGCAACTGTGACAAAATTAATGGCAAAGTAAGCTTCGCTAATCGTATTATTATGGACAACTTTTTACTTTTTACGGCAGACTGTCAGGGACTGTATGATAACATTTGATTTGTTTACATAGATTTAGATCTATAGGCTTCCACTGCCTTTCAGTTAAAGATCTAACTTTCTATTTGCCCATTCCGCACAAGTTTGTCCTAAACTCCACTTCGTTAGGCCTAACAATGTTATCATTCTTTAAACCCGGCGTCTTTTGGCTGCTAAAAAACGCACACTACGTTTGCTGCATCTGTATAGTGGTGGCAGCTGTTACCTCTGTCGGCAATTTCCAAGTATTCATTTCTAAGCAGACTCTCAATAACAGAGATCAAGGTACGGTATGTTTTTATAATACAAAGACTGTACAGTACAATCTATATTAAGCACCATGGTTGGAAACTTAGAATGGATCAGATTAGACCAAGAATCTAGATCTAGAGCTGCATCCATGAAGTGGCATAGGCTAGATCTAGGCCTATGCTTAGTCTGAAAACCTATGTCACATTTATTTATGACAACTAGAATTATCTATCATATATTATCATTTGCTAACTTTTATTTTGAAATTGAAAAACAAGCAGTTTATAAGCTCACCCAGTCACTGTGCAGAAAAAATATTTTACTTCTGTTTTCTGTTTTCTGTCAAGATCTAGATCTATACCAACACTTATTCTAAAGAGCTTTTCTTCATTTTTCTTAATATTTTTTTTTCTTTGACATCATTGCAATATGAAATTAATTTATTAATCCTTCTAAGCTTCTCAGTTTAATTTCTAGGCTTTGAACTGACTTAGACTTAGAGTCCTATTGTAAAATTCTCACTATTTAGTTATGTTTACAACTCTATTCTCTACCAACAGAAAGCTCTGTCTTGGTCCGCTTTCTGTGGGACGCAGCTTTGTTGCTGGGCTTCATGGGTCAGCACACTCTGATGGCCACGCTGTGGGTGAAGAACAAGCTAGCGTCTTGGCTTGGGATCACAGTGTCCCAGCGCTTGCTCTATACAGCAGCATCCTCTTTCACGTTACTGGTAAGTTAAGGGTGCTCAGTGCCTTGTCCTCACTTAATACGTGTTACAGTAGCCTAGTAATTTTCTTGTGAGAGCATGTGTACTTAACATTGGAACTATTTCTAAGGGAATTTGTAAGTTCCTTTTTTTTTTTTACAGTTCAGCCACTGTGTGATATTAATTTTGGATTTATAAACTTTAAGGCAGTCTCCGAGAAGTTTTTCTCTTCCTGCAGATTCCACTGTGCTTGTTATAATTAAAATCATGGTTCATGATCTATAACTGATGAATTTTTGATTGAATGATTTTATGTCAAAACAATACCAAAGGTCTTTTTAAATTTTATAATGTCTTTTCCCCCCTGTCCTACCAGTTTTGCATCCTCAGATGGCATGTTATTCCTGAGGCCGGGCTGTGGGTTATAGATACGAGTGAGCGTTGGTTACTCTGGCTCATGTTTCTCTTGCTTCATGTGGTGGCTTGGTTTCTCTGGACTCTGCAAGTTTTGCTCATGGATGTTGGGGAGATGTTAGGCGTTTCTCAGGTATAATAAGGGGAATTTTACTTTTAAGTCTTGTGTATTCCTCCTTTAAAATTGTATACAATTTTCCGAAATATAACAATTAGACGTTATGGTCCTAAAAGGCTCACAATGTACGGACAAGGCTACAAAACAAAAATCAAGATTAGCTTTAAAGGAAAACGATGAGTTTAGACTTATCTACTTTCTCCTAGTTTTCATGACATTAGGGTACGCATTTTAATTCAGGACTTTATTGTTTTAATAACCAAAGCCAAGAACATTTTTTTGGTTGTTTTCCGGAATCCCTTTACTAGCCCTTTTTATCTTTGCTCTATTGCAAGAGTTCGGAATTCTGTGTTTGCGACAGATTATTTTATTGTTATTTTTTTTTCTCATCACAGACATGTGAAATATCCCACAATTTGGATCCAAACAAATTTTCTTACCCATTTCCGGACCATGTTTTTGTTTTATCTGGTTAGATTGTTGAAGAGTGACAGCAACAATGAATGGGTTGCTTGACTCATGATACCTCTTTATCTCTCTCTCTCTCTCTCTCTCTCTCTCTCTCTCTCTCTCTCTCTCTCTCTCTCCCTCCCTCCCTCCAACCAAACTTCTACCACAAAAATTCAGCCAATCGCTATTTTTGCTTATCTCTCAGTCTCTTCCTTTCTCACTTATCCCACAATTATTTTGATTTCTTTTCGGTTTAGACGTTTTTTTCCGTTTTAGCGGTTTTCGGCTTAAATGTGTTCCAATGTAATTGAACTTCAGCACATATTAATAATCTTTTAGAGATAACTCCATCTTACTATCTCCTCTGCCTAAAGCTTTAGAGAGAGATAAAAATAGAGTTTTATTGAATGCCTTACTTACAAAGTTTAGATAAGATATTATTACATGTAGTTATTTTTTGTTTTTTCCTAACTGATCATATTTGCATCAGAAAATATCATAACTGTTCGTTTTAAACATACAAAATGGCAGTATTACTAGTAATTCTCTGGTTATGTGACAGAAAATTATAAGGAAATATATTACAGATGTGGCTTGGTCATAGCATAGAATTTTTAATTTGAAAAAATATATTGCCTGCACTTTGATGGGTTTTTTTAAAGAGAGAATTCAGATACATTAACAATTTTGAACATAGGAAAACTTATGTTCCGAGAAAATTCTTGTGATGTCTGAGTAACAGAGACAGAGACTTTTTCCTTTCTTTACATCCAATTTTGAACATTAACCTAGGATATGATAGGTTTATCTTAATTTAAGCATTTTTAACTGTAGTTTTACATGTGTATGTATACATGTTGGGAGATACCAGTGCTCAATGTCATGTTATCGTTCATTCACCAGGTCCGTAACTACTACCAGGGCAAGGCTCAGCCCCTGTCGGGCGAGATTCTCTCCCCAGCTCCAGGACCTGTACTCCCGTCTGCGCCACCCCGGCACGCTGCTGGTCACTCTCCTGCTGTGGGTTCACCCTCTCATGACCCTGGACCGCGTTCTCCTCGCCTGCTGGTTCTCCTGTTACATGGTCTACCGTCACGGCACCACTCACACGCACTACGCCTTCGCTGAGAGCTACTTTAAGCGGTCGTTCGTAAAGAAGCAGGCAGCGTCCTCTGTTGAATGTGATTTTGTTGAAGACTAATGACTCAGTGATAGTCTTGTAGCCTTCTGATATTTTTTTTGAAAAAATGCACTGCCCTCTTACATCTCTCTTTTTTCAAGCTGAATAAAAAGAAAAGATCTGGCTCTTAAAATTTCTTTTAATACTTTACTGCACATACAATAATAAGCACCATTTAATTTTTTTTAAATTGGAGCCAAAGAAAATCCCAGATTTTGTTTCACTAACTAGTACCACATACGTTTAAGTTTCCTAGCTTCTTATGGCAATTATTTTCATGATATGACTCATTATGAGATAGAATGCCATTGCCTTATAATATACATCAGCTCTTACATGAAATTTCAGTTATGGATACTTGAAAGATTTCATCCTACAGCAGCAGAATTGTTTTATTAATTTTATAAAATTTATGGAATTTCGAATTTTTAAGCTTTGGCACCATGTTATATAAAGTGCTAAATTAGACTGTTTTTATTTGTTCTTTAGATTAAAATGTATATATAAAACCTATTGAAGGATGCTTTAGTTTTGTATTTTTATTCAGCCTGTGAGTGGTACGTAAAAGTAAACATAACTGTTGAAAAAGTGTTCAAGTCAACTTCACAATGCTGAAAGAGATTTTAATACGTACATTTCATATAGATCTTTGACATGACAGGGCATATATTTTGTTTGCTGCTATGTGGCGTATTCTCTTCCTCACTACTACATGGTTTTAATTGTGGTTTTATACTTTTATCTACCATTCAAGTTTGAAATTGTTGAGATGTGTTTCAATTCTATGAACAGTTTCAGATCTCCATTTGTCTGGGTAAACTATTTGACATAAGGCATCAAGTATGGTGATGAATTTGATTGTGAAAGTATTTGTACATGTACCTTGATGTCAAAGAAAATAACTATGCAAAATAAATAGTAAGCTTGTGAACATCAGCTAAAAAATTAGAATTTGAATGACTAGTGCCTTAACCGCTTATTTAAGTAGTACTGGAATTCATGTATCTTTAACCGGTATGATTTTGTACACTAGGAGAATTACATACATGCATTATTATACACTGTAACTTTGTAATAATTTTGTTAAAAATTTAAATTACAAAAGAAATCTTTTTTAGTTTTATTATTAAATGTATGTATTTCAGTACTCCTAGACAAAATATTGCTTGCATGAATTATGTTATTGTTAAAAGGTTATACATTTTTATCTTAGGTATATCGTTTGAATCTATCACGTAAATGACTCTTTTAGCTTTATACACTTTGTGCTGGAAAAGAATTATTACAATGTATTCAGGTGCATAATTTTCTACAGTTGATATTTTGAAGAAAAAAATGTATCCAATGGCATAGAATTTTACGCCTGCTTAATTACTTGACTTTTATGTTTATGTATTACATAAACATACATTTTTAGATTTTACAATTTATTATGTCACTCTGTCTTAGTTTGTTTTAACTTTTTTATCTAACAAAACATGTTGTTGGAGATTTTACGTCTCAAGTGTTCTATACAATTTTGCAGTGTATTTGACCTTTATCTTAGCTCTATACATGGTTGCTTTATTATTCTTTCTAACAAAATATATTGTTCGAGATCATTATTATGTCTCACCAATAAAATAAATAATTATATTAGATTGACAGTTTTGTTATGTTTATAAGTGAAGTACAACCCACCCACTACAGGGATATATGTGGTTACTGCTTCTCTTACTCTCTACTTCTACGTTGGTTGTAGGTCAAAGACTAGATAGTTATAACGTATGGTGGCGCTCCTAAATGACCGTGCAATCCTACAGAGTTTTCACTCTGAGCTCGTTTGAGTATGTACAGTGAGGTTCAATGCCCACTGCTCCCTACCTATGCAGAGCGGTATAACACATACTAAAAGCGAAAGGACAACAACTGACAACGATAGAACTCAGCCAGAAGGAGAGTTAAAATACCAACAATCAACTCCTTTATTCTACTATAAACAAAATATCAATAATTAAAATCAGTGCATCAACAAGTTAAACAATTACTATGGTCAATACCCTAGGATAGAGAAGGTATAGATAGATAGTAATGTTTAGGATAGTTATCGGATAGTAAGTATCAAAATGAATAAGGACAGTCAGTATCAAAATGGATAAGGATAGTAATCGATAGTCTACATCAAAATGGTTAAGGGTAGTAATTGATAGTCTACATCAAAATGATAGGAATGATAGGAATCAAAATGCCCAGCAATCAATCAGTTGGAAAAGGGTAGAAAATAAGAAAACGTGTCTTACACACGGCTGTAGTGGTGACGTGGTTCTGGTGGTGACATTTGTGGTGGTGGTATTTGTTTTTTGTGGTGGTAGTGTTCCAACATATGTTTTTTTTGTTTTTGGTAGTGTTGGTGGCAGTGGTGGATGTTGATAGAGGGGGTGGTGTTGTAAGTGTTGTTGTTGCTGTTGTCGGTGGTGGTGATGGTCTTCTACTCCTGCTGCTGTTTATGGTGTTGACCTTTCCCTACTCGTGATTAAGCATTAACGAGAGCATGTATCAACGTGTGAGTAGGTCTACTTCCTTCCCTAAATCATTGTGTTTTGGTGGTGGTACTGGTAGTGGTGATGTTGGTAGAGGTGCTGGTGTTGGTGGTGGCGTTCTTAGTGTTCATTTTGCTGTTTCTAATGCTGCTGCTGTTTAGACTCTAGCTTTCCCTACTACTGATCAAGCATTAATGAAAGCGTGTTTTGAATATGTGAGAACGAATTATTAATTACTAATACTGCACAGACACCACTATTATAATCTGTTAGTAGGCCTACTTCCTTTTCTAACTCTCTCTTTCTTTTTTTTTTTAAACTCGTTCTCTCTCTCTCCCGAAGCCGAGAAACCGGGTCACTCACTCACACAGATTTTGCTCACTCATGTGTTCGTTTACATTCGCAACAACCACTACGGAAGTGAACTGATATCTCAACCCTAGACCTATGCATACTATTATATATTATATTTCAGCTAATCATAGGCCGGCATAAGTCCTAGGACTAGGAGACGTTAAACTCGAAGAGAGGGAGAGAATTCTCAAGTTTTTAGATTATTTGTAATCGGATAGGCTTTGATGATTGTAACATTGAAGGTAATAGCTCACCATGTACTTCTACCCTTACCCCCGTAGGCTTAGATGGACAATTATGCCGTTAGTACATGTATACTTCAAAATTATTATTACCGGTACATTCAAGCGTGTCACAAAAAATTCGAAAAGTGTCTTTTAAAGTCGATACTAGCTATGATATTATTTTATATCGATTTATTGCTATTGCCATACGATACTAATAACACACACGAATTAATAGTTTTCAGTTTCAGTCATTGAGCACTATGAGCAGTTGAGCTCCTTGGATTTTACATTTTTAGTGCCTAAGTTTCAATCTGTCAGTGAATGTCATCTAGATCTACAATCTAACAAAGACATCTATACAGTCATTACAGCACCACTGTCTAGACCTCTCACTCAATTTGATATCTAGGCCCTAAGTCTAGATGCCATTCTAGGTAGGCATTCAGGGGCTGAGAGAAGTCTTCAGATCTAGATCTAGATCTATAGTTATAACAACAGTATGACTGAGTAATTTACGTACATTTTATAGATTGATTATAATGCTCCATCAGCAGCAAAGATATTCTCACTAAAAAATGAGGTGGCTGCTCGTACGTGACTGTAAGCAAAGACAAGATTCTATTTGACAATTCTTATTTGAATTCTCAGTCGCACACCCTTTCCGCAGTCCTCGAGATTTGGCGCTGCGGCCGAAAACAAGTTTCTCTTTCCTTTTCCCTCCCCCTTCTCTCAGTAGGCTCTTCATGAGTCCAACCAGGAGGGTGAGAGATTGAAAATGGCTAGCTTTCAAATCGACAAAACATTTGAGATACCGAGCCTTGACCATTCAGGCTCAAAAACCTTTTACCTTATAAAGGGTGCCAGATAGCATAGACAAAGATTCTCTGTGTAGCGAGCAGTAGGTCGGAAGGTTTGAATATCAAAATTTGATTTTTTTTTTTTTTTTAAAGGTCCGTTTCCATTTCCGGGAAAAGAGGGACATTTTTAATAAGTAAACAATAGAAAATATTACTCTCATGGTAGTCTGACATGTATTGTAGTCCTCATGTTTTCTTGTTTGTTGTACACAAAATTACAATTTACATACAACTACAGGACGTTTAGGTGTTGTTACCTCAAATCAACTTTGCCTCTCGTGAGAAACTTTCCTGCTCATGTTATATTTTTCGACTTTTATTTGAATTGAGGTTTTATAACAAACCCAGTGTCACGATTATGTCCATCTTAACCTAAACTCATGATTTGTTCCAGTCTAGGATAGTTTCCATGATGGCTGAGGAACACAGGGAAGTACTCCGAGCTCAGCTGCGGAGCAAGGGAACCAAGAATCCTGCAGACATGGAACTCTACGAGTTGTCCCAAGTTGCGGGCATCACAATGGACCCCCATGTTTTTGAGTGAGTGTTGTTTGTGTTACCATTAAATTTGAATGAAATTCATCCTGCCTTTTTTTGTATCTACAGTACAGTACATCTTGGAGTTGGACTCGACAAACTAGCTTCTTTATTTTCAATAGTTTGTCTGAGGCAAGGTTTAAATATTTTGGGCACCTAAAAAGACGTGACAGTTTGGAAATACACATCCTTGAAACAAATCTGTGGGGAAGGCAAAGACAGAGCAGACCTACAATAAGATAGATGGATGGCATCAGAGAGCTCTTCAGGCAGATTGGATGGGAGGCTATGTCAGACACTATCGCCAAGCCAACATGATGATGATACCTATTATAGCACTCTATGTTCCTAGATTTTTCATGGCTATCACTCAAATTTGCTTAAATCCACTGTTTTCATGGCTATCACTCAAATTTGCTTAAATCCACTGTTGGCGGTGGCCCCGTAAAACTGAAGAAATTTTGTCATTTTAGCTCCTAAATATGGCCTTCAGCTTATGTCCTACGCAGGTGAACAGTGCTTTCCCTTTTACATCAATTTTCACAACTCAACAACACTCATTGGGATCGATTTTCACAACTACTTTCACTTCTAGCCACTTACATCCTGACTTGGGAGTCCGCTGTCTTCATTTTCTTCTTACCCTGGATTCCTTATCGATTGTAGCTGCCTGGAGGACGAGCCATTTTGGGTGCTTTCCACTTTTCTAAAACCAGCGAATGCGTTAGGTCTAGAAAGTAGAAAGGGCAGGCTGTGTCAGTATCCAATCACAATGTTCAGAACCCTGTCTAGACTGGCCACCTCTGACTAGTTGAAGATCTACCTCTAAATAAACCATTGACTGCACAGTATCTGTTCTAATATAAGGCTAATGATCATCACAATCCCTGTACAACTCCAAGTCCAAGAACAAGTGAAACTTGGCTCACATCACAAAATGAACAGATAATCAAAGCTTGAATGACGCACCCCTACTTGTTTATAAAAACACATCTGAACGCATGATAGATAACAAAACTGTTGTGTTGATCAAGTAAGATCATACGCATCATTCAAAAATAGGACTTTATTTTAGATCTTGATCTATCCATTGTTGGAAATGACAGCAAGTCAGAAGGTAAGGATTAGACAGATCGCCGAGATCAGTATTGTTTGGACGAAAAAAGTCAATATAAAACCTCAGTGAATTTATTGGCTTTTGTGGATCATCTCGATAGACTACAAGTACAGATAGTTTATAATTAATATTAACATCCGATCTGATTTTTTTGTCTTGTCTCATTTTATTTTTTTAAAAAGCATAGCCGTAAGGCGATGTTTAATTCTACTTTTGCGATAAAAGCCGATGTAATGTTGTCTAAAGGATTGAATCAAGAAACGCAAATAACGTTACCATCTTTAAAATCTAATGAAACCTAGACTTTCATACTTTCGCCATAGCAGATTTAGCTGTGAAGAAAGCTAAAATATGTCAATGCGTGATCAGAGGGTATTTATAGTTTTGAAAAGTTTTTAATTCAACTGTTTTTTTTTTCCTCTTTTGTTTTGTAGGATTTTGTTGGACTTGCTAAGAAAGAATGTTGCACCGGATGCCATTGTCGAGATGCTGCGATCTATGTGCATCCCAGCATACAGACAACTTCACGAGAAAGATGCCGCACCAGCAGCCACAACCAAGTCATTATCATCATCATCCTTAGGGCCGGCGAGGGCACACCATCGATCAGCCAGTGGCGGCGCTCACACAGCAAATCTGCAGGATAGATCAGTTTCTACTCGCCAAAATAATCTCAGATCAGAGTCAGACCTGTCGAGAAGTTCTCAAAGTACTGGAAGCAGAAAAAGGTATTCACGTCATCATGATGTGGATGGCTGATAGAACAAATCAATCTCAAACTACTCATGTCATCACTATGTGGATGGCTAATACAACAAATCAATGTCAAACTACTCATGTCATCACTATATGGATGGCTGATACAACAAATCAATCTCAAACTACTCATGTCATCACTATATGGATGGCTGATACAACAAATCAATGTCAAACTACTCATGTCATCACTATATGGATGGCTGATACAACAAATCAATCTCAAACTACTCATGTCATCACTATATGGATGGCTGATACAACAAATCAATGTCAAACTACTCATGTCATCACTATGTGGATGGCTGATACAACAAATCAATCTCAAACTACTCACGTCATCACTATGTGGATGGCTGATACAACAAATCAATTTCAAACAACAATCAGTTTCTGCTCGTCTAAAAAAACCCTGGCCTACTCAGAATATGTTGGACGCCATAACAAACGTGTCAAACTTTGTCAAGTGAACCTCGAATTGAACAAGCTCACACCAATTGTTGTCTAGTATAATTTCTACACAAAGTCGTAGTGTTTGTTTTTTGTTGTTGTTATTTTTTTCATTCTTTTCTCTACTTTAAATAAACCTGAACCAAATGGTCCAATTGTGCACCCAAATTAACCTTTATACAAAATATTATTTTAACCTGGATAACGCATTTGATGCCACAACTACTTTCAGCAACAACAAAAAATATGTTGCCAATGTTTATACAAACACTTTTTAAAACACCTTAGTTTCGCTTTTGTTTTTTTTAATATATTCCTTCTTTGATACTTTGCTGTCTTTTTTTTTTGTGTGTTTGTAAAATTAAAAATGAAAGTTTGCTTCATTTTCTTAATTTTCTTTTTTTTAGTTTGAGATGAGATCCTCGTGAATAATGGTCTTTGAGAAAAAAAAATGTACAACAGTTTTTCCCTTCGGCTTACTTGAGAAAGTTATTACACTTTACATGTTATCTTACCTCAATGGAGGCGCAGTATTTTGCTAGCAATGTCGACGAAATCACATTATTTTTAGGGTTTTTCTGATGAAAGTAATATCCATATCTTTTGAACACATAAATACAATTCCTTAATATAATTGTGCAGATTTGAAAATTCCGCTGTTTATCTTTTAAATACAATGTAACATGTCCTTTTCAGGGTGTACTATGTAATTGTAATGTTACTCTGTTGAGTTAAGTTCTTTAGAATTTAGTTTATATGTACCCGTTACATGTTTATATCATAAAAACTGAAATCCAACACCTCATGAATCAACATTTTTATGTCTGACTTTTTATCTTCAAAATCTCCAGTGTGCATGATGAATGTAATCTTGGTTTAACTGTTTTTAATGTCATGTTTTTTTTTCCAATATCTATTCCATTTAAACCATTTTTTGTCTCTCCTACTGCTGTCAACTTAACAAATAATTCAGAACGGGCAAATGATTTGTGTAATTTAAAATGTGAAAATATTGTAGCCTATTAAACTAAAAAAGTCTATGGTTTTTGGAAATTAGTGGGTCGATTGATATAACTTTTGAACACGACTGAGAAACAATATCTTAGATGAAAGAGAGAAAAGACTGCTATACATGTACTGTTACTACTGCTATTATTGTAATTATTGTCATTATTATTATTATCATCATCATCATCATATCATCATCATCATCATTATTATTATTTTTATTTTTATTATCATCATTATTATTATTATTGCCATCATTATTATCATACTACTGCTAGTACTGTAGTAGGGATCAGAATAGAAACAGTATTTGAAAATACATTTAGTGGTTTGGAATTCGGTGGGATGAAACGTTTTTATCGTCCTTTCAGAATGGAAGTTTAATTCTAGGAGACGTGGTTAATAATAATAATAGGAAAGGCAGATACCAAGGCATTCACAGCAAAGCGCTAAGTAGATTGGATTGATTTTATTTCACACACCCCCCTCCCCCCCAAAAACAAAACAAACCCAAACATAAACCAACTATTATCACAAACACATTTGAATGACAAAACTGATTAAACCATCACAGACATGCGACATTTTGCAAAATTTGCCAGAGAGAGAAACCAGTGATTTATTTTCATGTTCACTTTAGTTCCGTGCATAAATATGCTTTTCATTCCCTGTTCCCATAGATAAGCGCGAGTATTCCATGAAATCCTTTGCCATAAATCCAGAATAAGCAGTAACATTACTAACAATGTCATTGTCTTGGAGTGATGATGGTTGATTTTACTCCATGTTGCTCAAACCAAGATATGTTGTTCCAAGAAACACGTTATGACAAAACATTACAGCTGCGTTATGTAGTAGCGATGCACAAGAAGGCACCCAAAAACAACGTTCTTCTCATTATCATCATTATTTGGCTAATATTCGTCTACAAGAAAATGGTTATAACGAACGTCTTTATTTCCTTCAAGCTTAACTTGTTATAATCAAATCATTTAGTAATACTAATACATTGTAAACCTACATAAGTTAGTTACGAAAACATTGCATGTGGTTATCGAAGCAACTGTGTGACTAAATTAGGTGACCGCCACAAAGTAGAAGACTCGTTTGTGAAGCTTGTTGTTAGACAGCTTATAACAATGTTAATGTGGTAATCACAGCATACTTTCTTGTGAGAAAACTTGATGCAACATTAGTTTTACAAATCACAAGCATTAGGTTTATAGTTGCTGCATTAACTTGTTAAGAGGTGTCTTATTGTGATTACTAAACTATTGATAGAGAAGAAACGGTGACGAGCGCTGTGTATGGTAACACAACAGACTTTAATTAGACACACGTTTGTGTATATGAATATTATAACTGGTACTGGCAGGCGATGTGTCGCTAGCGCCGCAGAGTGTACACCGATATATCACATTATATCAATATGCCTTAAGTTGGGAACTTGTGTTAGGTTGGAGTAGATAGTGCAGGGGCTTGTTGTGTTTGCATCATGCAGAAAGTGGGCGATGAGGTGGCGAATCCAGGTTTGAATTATACGTGTGTAAATACAAGGTAGGACACAGTTATGCTACACTAGTATTATTAAACCATTGTTGGGCTGTGCGTAAGCTATTTAAAGTGTTTTGAAACATCCTGAGGTTGAAAAAAAAAACTCGTCAAAAAATTAACTTTAGATTATGCTACTAGTACTACCGTACCCAATGCTAATAAAAAAAAACGGTTGGATTTAAAAAAATATAATAATATTATTAATAAGATTAAGCAAGAGTGAATGAGTTTGTTGTTACGGCACGTCATCACGGCAACGGCTATGTTGTGCTCATGATGTCCTAAGACAGTTAATACATACACAATAATAGGATCGGTGACTCCTGTATCTCTATGAGTGTGCATAAGGTTGGTTAAAAGTAAAGGATATGTACAGTGGTTTAAAAGATCCATGTGTAGGATTTCCACAGTTAAATTTTACTATACACACCAATGTCCTTAAGATACCTCAGTAGGCGCTGAGGACTAACATACCGTAAGTAAATATGCTCTCTAGTGGCTTGGAAGGAGGTACAGATTTCTTTCCCGTTGACCAAGTGAACAGTCAACCAGAATGTGACTAATGGATAATGGACAGTTCTCTTCACCTCTCAGTAGGAAGGCGTGAGTAACAACACTAACACCGTTCACACCGAAATATTGCTCGTCCCAGCGATAGGCTGCACAGAAAAAAAAAACAACAAAAAAACTTGTTTTCTCTCTAAGCGTTCACACCACGCTCCCAATAATGGACGAGTAACTTTTACATCTTTAGACTCGTCAGTGAAAAGTAGATAGCGATCGGAATGATTTTCTATGATTTGTTCAAACTTTTCTCTATATACTTATGGAGGGGTTTTGTCCTTATGGAGAGCTGCCAGGTCAAGAATGCTTTCTGGTCTTTTCAGCGTCCAGGGAGGGATTTCCGAAAATTTGGCTTCTTCAATAGAGTTAGTGTCTAAGTCGATTTCAAGAATGAGTTGCTGAACATGGATTCCGGAGAGGGGTGCGCAGTCCTTGGTGGTGTATAGTGTCTAGCTTTTTTTTTTTTTAATATAAAATGGTCTGGCAGAGCCATACACTACGCTGCCGTAGTCGAGTTTAGATCGTATCAGAGAGCGGTAGATGTAGAGGAGGTACTCTCTTTCTGCTCCTCGCTCTGTCCCGGATAAGGTTTTAATAAGATATGAGTGCTTTTTGGCAAAATTTAATGTTCTTCAGATATTTCAGGTGGGGGATAAATGAGCTTGTCAAATATAACGCCTAAAAAAGTTCCTTCTTCTTCTACAGGAATTCTTTGGCCACTGCCGATGTAGGGATCAGGATTCCTGTGAAAATCCCTTTCATTACAAAAGTGAAAAGCTATCGTTTTCTGAGGAAGCCGTAGCAGACGACATTATTTTTCAAAGTGTCAGTTATTAACTTAATTAGTATGCCAAAGAGAATTGGCTATATAACACTACCCTGGGGAACTCCCTGCTCTTGCTCATTAGTTAGGCACTCTTTCAAAGCTTAGCAATACGTATTTACTGGCCCACTAAAGTGTCCCTATTGTTAACATAAATAATTAACACTCATTTAACTAACAAGGGAGGTGATCTAAGTGCAATACCATTTTTTCATAATACTTGGTTTCCTCCCCTGAAATTGGATAAAGTCAACCCTGCTTAACTTAAAGTCAACAATTCTTACGGTCCCGAGGTGTTGATTTTATCAGGATTCCACTGGTTCTCACCGTTTGATTGGAATGAAAATAATTCTTTATTAAGCCTATTACAAAATGTACAACGCAGCTAAGGGAAGAATTTGCGTATTTTCCCGCGCGCCCCCACCCCACCTTAATTAATAAAACTAACAACAACAAAAAAAAACAACAACAACAGCGTTTTGTTTTTGTTCTTTGTAGTTTTTTTTTTAGGTCCGTGTTAAATACATGCATGTACATTAATATGAAAATAAAAAGTTGCAAGTATAGACAGAATGGATTTTTTTCTTTTGCTCCATGTAATGATGTATAATATTATTATTAAAAAGGCAAACATTGGAAAGATTGCATAGTTTGTGTTATTCTAAATAAATCTGGGTACTTGAAGTTGTAAGTCCAGCGCTTCTGCCGATGAGATTCTTGAGTCTGCTGGACCCACTCTCAATGTAGAAGGTTTGGACCAAGAGCTAAGGTCAGCTCTCTCTCTCTCTCTCTACACAAACTGTCCGAAGGCGGCTAGACATTCAGCGTAGAAATCTGGGCAAGCTTTGGTAGCGTCGCTGGCGCCCGCACTCTGCACGTCCTCTACGGTGCTGATACCGGACAGCACCAGCATGGAGTGCATCCCGCAGTTCTTGGCAAACAGGATGTCCGTGTCCAGCCTGCCACAACAGGAAGTGAGAGTAGGACATGGAGTCTTGGATTACTTTAGAACTTACTGCCTTACAGACCGTCAGAACAACGTCGCAGTAGCTAGTTTCAATTACTGCCTTACAGACCGTCAGAACAACGTCGCAGTAGCTAGTTTCAATTCTCCTCAACAGAAAGTCTGTGTCCAACGTCAACCCTATATAGGGTACACTGTGGCCGGGCCCCAAGACTGACGTCAAATACAGGTCACATTGTATTGACGCCGACCCAACCAGTTACAAGGGACGAAATCGTACAAATAAATCTGTCGAACTGCAGACCTCACTATCTAAAGACCAACGCTATACCACTTGAGCCAGTTCGCTCACTTTGAGTCGGATAAAAAAGCACGTAAAACAAGTAAAATAAATTAATTAATCCCCCCACCCCCCAGGTGTTACAACTTTCTACGAGTACGACCCTTATCTTGATTATTCTCTAGTGGTTATAGTAGGGTCTATTCTTAAGTGTACTCTTAATGGACGTCACACACATTGGTACTTTGTCAATGCTGCGCTGTTATTATAGTATTTATTATATTATGCACTGTTTGTCATCAGTGAACCATGTTTGGACGTTTGACCACCTAAAGTCGTAAGTACAACGCCGAAGTAGCTTACGACTCGTCTTACTCGCAGGTCTTATCATTGACGACCCATCCACAATGAGCACATGTACTAATGTAGTGCTGACTTTGGACGCTAAGTAATGACATAGAAACAAACCAACCTGTCTCCAACCATCATGCAGCGCGAGGGGTCAAGGCCGTGAACTTTGCGCAGGACCTCAAACATGTTCGGCGAGGGTTTCCCCATCATGGTGGGCTGCCGACCCGTGGCCAGGACGAGCGGACTCAGGATGCAGCCGGTGTCTGCGGAGTAAGTACATACATGTCAGTACACATAAGTACGTGTCAGTACATGTCAGTACACATAAGTACGTGTCAGTACATGTCAGTACACGTAAGTACATGTCAGTACATGTCAGTACACGTAAGTACATGTCAGTACATGTCAGTACAGGACTGCAGCGTCACTCTGACAGCACTTATACTATAGAAACATTTTAATTTTTTTTTATTATTGAAAAAAAAAACTGTTTTATTCCATCATTTATGTTTTAAATTGGACATACTTCTAATCAGATTAAGCAAAAATCCGCTCGGCCATTTTAGTCTAAAAGTTAGATTTCATTTAACGAGAATGTTACCACTTGCGTTTAGACATAAGTCTCACTTAGGCCTACACCACAGTTGTAGCATTGTGTCATTTTCAAAGCGGCAAGCGAAGCAATGCACACTTACAATTATTATTACTTTTAGGAGCAGATTGAAGAGTGCTTAACTTTTAAAAATGCGTAAGTAAGCGGTGCTGTGCTTTTCCCTGAGAAAACGCCACCTTTGGACAGACGGGGTGACTTTGTTTTCACGGCACGTCAGCACCGTAACGCCTTTCGGGCCTGCTGTAATACTTTACGATCGAAATAACAAAAACAAAATAAATTAACGAATAGATTTTAAGGAGAAAGGATTGTTATCATCATTCATTCTATGAATTAAACAAAGAGAACTCGAAAAAATCTATGTCATGTAATATAAATTTGATAATAAAACTTTGTACATCCTTGGCGGAATCTTTCAACTAAAATGGCAATTATTCGCCTAATTCCGTATGTCCACTGAAAATCAACTCGCTTAAAGAATAATAATTATTTTTTTTTTAAACTAAACTGCTTGGAAATGCTCTAATAGACGCCGTATAGGACGTCCTTTGTCGAATGTAGGAGAGGTTAAATTTATCTCTGTCCGACTATTTATCGGACGTCCTTTGTCAAATATAGGAGGGGTTAAATTTATCTCTGTCCGACTATTTATCGGACGTCCTTTTGTTGAATGTAGGAGAGGTTACATTTCTCTCTATGCGACTTTTTTATGACATAATTTCATTAGATTTTTCTTAACTGCGCAAGTAAACATTTTGCTTACAGTTACATTCAACAAAATCTTCTGGTTCCAAAGTGTTCGTCTTAACCAGACTAAGGTCCTTCGGCAGAAACTAAGTATATCGCTTAGGTTTTACAGAACACTGATACACCCAGTGACCGCCCTCTCGGGTATTGAACTCAATGAACTGGCGACCTCCCGTAGTCGCGCGCGCTACCCGTGAGCCACCTGGGGCGCCGCCTGTGTGGTCATGTGCCCACTGTGTGTGGAGGATGTCAAGGGTGCACGGCAGCACGTCATTGTGTGCAGTCTTCTTTCTCATTTATAGTCGGTAATGAATAGATAGGTTGACGCACGGATGTGTTGGTTTTTCTCTGGTCCCACGATGACATCATCTCAGAAAGAGGATGACATGAACACGATGACATCAACTCACGATGACACCAACTCTCAAAGGGTTAACATACTAGAGGCCTTGTGGTGACGAGGTTGTTAGCGAGAATGAAGACTTTAGGTAACGATGTCTGTACCGGCGTCCAATCTATTAAGACCCACGGAGACAATGAGCGATCAGAAAACTTCATGTCTAAGTGGCGTTATTATGTCATCAGTTCTCATCGAGTGGGTCGCAAAGGTTGTGCAATCATCATCATCATCATCATCATCATCATCATCATCATCATCATCATCATCATCATCATCATCATCATCATCATCATCATTATCATCATCATCATCAACGTTTCTGTACCTGTTTGTTTATTTGTTTGTTTTTTGTTTGTTTTGTTTTGTTTTTTTTGTTTGTTTGTTTTTTTTTGGGGGGGGGGGTTGGATTGTTTTGTTTTTGGTGTTTTTATTTTTAGGTGATCATGGTACGCCACTTATCTCTCTGCTCAGACAATTAAAAAAAAATTATAACACGGACACCTATAGTTTTGTCCAAAGGGAAGTAACGCCGTTAAGCAGAAATCTCAGCTACATCGATATTGGAGGACAAATTTTACTACTAGTAGTAGACCTGTATGTACTTTTACACTATGATTGATACGTTTTAGGATATTGGCTATGAGAGTTTTTAGTGTTTATGTATTATACTAATTTATACCGCTTTTATTGTACGACCTGTTAACTAAATCAACGTGTGCTGCGACATTGCGCTTGAAGGAGAAAGATGGAAGACCATGGCATCCAACCTCTGGAAAGAGAAGGAACTCTTACTGACTGACTGGTTTACTAAAAATGTATCGTAATGTTCTGTATTCTCTGTTTACACCATAATTTTTGCAAAATGTACTTGATACAAATGTAAAGCACTTTAAACAACACAGTGGGAAATCTGCTATTAAAATGTAATTTATTATTACTGTTAATTCACCAAAAGTTAGTCTAGTTTATGGGAAGATATGAGTCATATCTTCTACCCAGTTCATTTCTTTTCCCCACTCCTACAATGTAGTAACAAAGATACGTTCTATTTTCAACTGCAGGTTCCCGTTACCAGGGCCATTATTTTTGTGTTAAAGTTAACAAGACAAACAGTCCCCCGGAAGACCTCCCCCCTCCCACACACACACAGACACACACACCATCCCCTCTCCAATAACAAAAATAAGACATGGATGGGTTGGTGTGAGTAGGTTCACCACTGGATGGATTGATTTCAGTAGGTTCACCACTGGATGGATTGGTGTGAGTAGGTTCACCACTGGATGGATTGGTGTGAGTAGGTTCACCACTGGATGGATTGGTGTGAGTAGGTTCACCACTGGATGGATTGGTGTCAGTAGGTTCACCACTGGATGGGTTGGTGTCAGTAGGTTCACCACTGGATGGGTTGGTGTCAGTACGTTCACCACTGGATGGATGGGTGTCAGTAGGTTCACCACTGGATGGGTTGGTGTCACTGTCAGTAGGTCGACCAAGCGGGTGACGGGTTGTAACGGAAACCCTGTTATGCCATCTCTTTCTCTGTATCGCAGTCCGTGAAATCATCGGACTTTGGCATTGTGGTCGGTCCCTGGTAATCATACTCTGGTTTGTGATGACACTAGTGACATGGTTTGTGATGACCCTAGTGACAGGTTCAATGACACTACATGTACCAAACTATTCCACAGACATAGTACAGGCATAGTACTTGTAGTACATGGTTTGTGACGACACTAGTGACAGGTTCAACGAAACTACCAAACTATTCCACAGGTATACTACAGGCATAGTACTAGTACATGGTTTGTGATGACCCTAGTGACATGTTCAATGAAACTACCAAACTGTTCCGCAGGTATAGTACTAGTACTAGTAGCACATGGTTTTCCTCCCTTACCCGGTATACAAAACTCGTCGCTTTTCACTGGTAGCAGGTGGTCTGGGTTGGTGCCTAGAAACAAAACGTCGGGGTTTTTCAGGTAGCTGGATGCACGCAGCATCTTCATGTAGTTAAACTGACGGTCAAAGCCCACAAGCACACATTTCACCTGAAGGAACAAGATATGCAAAATCGTTTGTTTTTCTTTCGCGAATAGTTGTTCGGTTTTTTCTGTTGAAAACATAGAGATGGAGATAAAGGCACAGGCAGACAAATAGATAGACAGTCAGTCAGACAGTCAGACAGACAGAATGACATAAACAAACAGAAAGACGGAGAGTGAGAGAGAGAGAGAGAGAGAGAGAGAGAGAGAGAGAGAGAGGGGAGAGGCAGAGGCTGAGACAGGCAGAGACAGAAGGAGAGAGGCAAAGAGAGAGCCAGAGACAGAAAAAGAGAGGGAGAGACAGATGGAGAGAGAAGCAAAGACAGAGGGATAGTGGCAGAGACAGAATGAGAGAGGCAGAAACAAAGGAACAGAGATACAGAGACATAGCCGAAGGACAAAGAGAAAAACGGAGAGAGGAGGGGAGGGGGGAGGAGAGACAGAAAGCGAAAGGGAGAGGGGGCTATGTTTAAAAGATTATATGAAAGACTAAGGAGGAAATCAGATCCGCTCGACAAGCAAAGGAACACTATAATTTTTTTGTATAATTTTCTAGACTGCTTGAGTAAATGCGGCGCACCAAGATCAGAGAAAGGACTAAAGTCTCAGTCGTAAATAATTATTAAAAACATATAATAGCTACGTATTGAAATGATATGGACATAAAGCTGTACAGAAATACAGGCGGAAAATGGACTGTGCGGAAGTCAGGGAAAACAAAGACAAAGTAAAGGCTATGTGGTGTATCAAGATCTAGCTCTGGTCTAGATCTATATAATTATCTATATCAAGATATAGGCTATACCTTAATTTAGATCTAGGTTTGCCTTTGTAATGTCTCAATAAATGAAATGGAGAAATACAGACAAGAAGTCAATGAGTACTTAGAAATTAGCAGACAGCCTTTTTATTCTTACTGTTGTTTGTCATGCCATCTTTTACAATGCTGATGGGCTACTACTTGAAGTTGGATAAGTAGCAGGTGTAGGCGGCGGAGATATTGGATGTTGTGGATCTGGTTCTGCTGCTGGTGATGATTTTGCTTCAGTGTTGGTGTGGATGATCTGGTCAGCATGTCGCTTCCAAGTTACACCTGGTGACGTTTCAACTCTGTAGGAAAGTGGACCAGCTCGGGACAAGATTCGTCCATGAGTCCACCTGTCGTGGTCGGCACGGTAGTCTCGCGTGAGCACAGTCTCGCCGGGGTCGAACTGTCTGGTGTTGCCTTGAGGCTGACTTTTCACCTGGTCCAAGATTAGCAAAGATGTCTTCTATCCTTGGTAGGGTGTACTGCTCCGCTTGAAGTGCTGGATTTATTGTTACTTTGTAGTTTCCACACACGCGGATGTCGCCTGTACGCTTCAATACAGGGACCACTGGGGTAGCCCAGTCAGAGTGTTCAACTTTGCTGATTATGCCTTGCCTCTCTAGATTGTCCAACTCTGTAGACACTTTCTGCACTAGAGCATAAGGAACAGGTCTTGCTTTACAAAACTTTGGTTGGGTGTCCGGTTTCAGAGTCAGTTTAGCAGTGGCGCTTTTTATTTTTCCAATGCTGTCACTGAAAACATTTTGGTGTCTTTTGAGAAGATCTCCCAGTTTGTCTTTGCCATAAATGGAGGGAATGGCCCTATTGGTTGATGAAATTTCTTTTAACACCTTGAGTTCGTGCCACTTTAAAGGGAATTGTTGAAACCAGATGCGATCGAAGAGTGGGTTGTTCCCTTCCTTCACTATCCATAGTGGCACTTTTTTTGAAGTTGTGTCAATGGTGACATTAACATTAGTGTATCCTAAAGGGAGAATTTGTTCGCCAGTGTATGTCTGCAAAATTGTACCACCTTGGATGAGCTTTGGACTCTCTTTAAATATTGACAGATAGTCATTGAGTGTCATTAGGCTAAGGCTAGATCCAGTGTCGAGCTCCATTTTGACTTGATTGTTGTTAATCAATGGATGGACCCATATTTTGCTAGATTTGGTTCCGCATTGATGGATTGAGAAAAAATCTGCAAAATCTGCCTCAGTTTCTTGACAATCATGCCACCAGAAATAGCCACGGGCCATGTTCTTCATCTTAACTATGCCAAGATGGCCGTCATGTAGTTGATGAAGGACTTGCTGTTGTAGTTTCTGTGGAACAATAACTCTAGTTCCCCAGAGTAGGCAGTCTTGGTGAACACTGAGTTCTTGTTTCCTGTGAAGGAAAGGTATGAGTTCATCGCTGGAGTTGAGCTCAGTTGCATCCCTCGTTGCCATTTCAAGTGCGATGGGTTTGTCGAAGGCGTCCTTAAATGCCACGTTGTCTTCCTGTAGAAGTTTTCTTTGTATGGCTGTGTCTCGAAGGCCACATACGAGTCTATCGCGTAGGGCTTTGTCAAGAGCTTGTCCGAAGCCGCAGTGTTGCGTAAGCCGCTTGATTTCTGCACAGTATGTCTGTATAGATTCTCCTTCTCTCTGATTTCTTTTGTGAAACCGGAATCGTTCCGCTATTTCGAGAGGCTTTGGAGACAAATGTTCGTTGAGTATTTGTTTTAGTTCATCATAAGACTTCGTAGAGGGGAGATCAGGTGTTAGAAGAGACCTGAGAAGTTGGTATGTTTTAGCACCAATGCCACTAAGGAGAGCGGGTGCTCGTTTCCTTTCGTCAATGTCATTGGCCAAGAAGTATTGTTCGAGCCTTTCACTATAATTTTCAAAAGTCTCGATATTTCCATCGAAAGCTTCAATTTTTATGTGAGGCATCTTTTATCCTCGTCGCCAGTTGTGGTGTATCAAGATCTAGCTCTGGTCTAGATCTATATAATTATCTATATCAAGATCTAGGCTATACCTTAATTTAGATCTAGGTTTGCCTTTGTAATGTCTTAATAAATGAAATGGAGAAATACAGACAAGAAGTCAATGAGTACTTAGAAATTAGCAGACAGCCTTTTTATTCTTACTGTTGTTGTCATGCCATGTTTTACAATGCTGTTTTTAGATAGAGATCATATCCTAGGCCTATTTCCTGTACATTAGTTGCCAGGTTATTGAGTTGCCAAAATGGATAATAATGGTTTGTAAATACATTTATATGTCACAGGCTAAGAAGGCGATGGGATGATTAAAACCTTACGACCTTAACCGCACCTAGCTACCCTTGCAGACAATAGGAATAGATCTAGGAGGAACATGATGGAGGCGTAAGTACAACAGTTACTATAGATGGATATAACCTCTCAAGTAACAAGTATGTATGTTCCTGATGATAAAGACACCTACCTCAGGATCGAGTTTCAAATTTGCCAGGCAGTCGGCATAGCTTGGTATCACCGCCGGTTCAGGCTGACATGGATTTAAAAACAAAAACGGAGAAACAAATTATTTATACTGTCTCAAACTTGAAAGAAAAACAAAGTCATTGTATGAACTCAGATAAAAATAGATCTTTAAGTTTAACATTTCCATTTGGAACGAGGTTTTGGTGTGTCCTAGTGGTTAAATACACGACTCAACGTCAGAGGACTCTGTTCCAGTTCGGCGATCATCCCAGAATCGGTTCCTGCCGTACCGGATAAATAGTGCTATTTATAGATCGATGGTTACTACGTACTGTCAACAGCTGAGAACTAGAACATATTACTAGACCTACCCGTAACTGGTATCCCCGCTTGTTTCTAGGTCACTGGTGTACTGTCAACAGCTGAGAACTAGAACATATTACTAGAGCTACCGGTATTGCCGCTTTTCTAGGTCACTGGTGTACTGTGAACAACTATGAACTAGAACATATTACTAGAGCTACTGGTATCGCCGCTTTTCTAGATCACTGGTGTACTGTGAACAACTATGAACTAGAACATATTACTAGAGCTACCGGTATTGCCGCTTTTCTAGGTCACTGGTGTACTGTGAGCAACTATGAACTAGAACAGAGCTAGAGCTACTGGTATTGCCGCTTTCTATGTCACTGGTGTACTGTCAACAGCTGAGAACTAGAACATATTACTAGACCTACTGGTATTGCCGCTTTTCTAAATCACTGGTGTACTGTGAACAGCTATGAACTAGAACAAAGCTAGACCTACTGGTATCGCCGCTTGTTTTCTAGGTCACTGGTGTACTGTCAACAGCTGAGAACTAGAACAGAGCTAGAGCTACTGGTATTGCCGCTTTTCTAGGTCACTGGTGTACTGTGAGCGGCTGAGAACTAGAACATATTACTAGAGCTACTGGTATCCCCGCTTTTCTAGATCACTGGTGTACTGTGAACAACTATGAACTAGAACAAAGCTAGACCTACTGATAAACCCGCTTTTCTAGTTCACAATATACTGTGAGCAACTATGAACTAGAACAGAGCTAGACCTACTGGTATTTGTAATGTCCATACTTATTATCTACATAAATGGCACATAGCCCATACCATGTTGTTATTAATTTCACGACATCTAACAGAATAAACACTTGTTAATCTAACCATCATGACGACTGGTTGCTTGTCTTATTTTGTAAACATTGACCACCTTACGTTGTGTGTACCATTCATGACTTAACAGTA
>RQTK01000694.1:40915-50915 GCA_003991915.1 Elysia chlorotica | reverse complement strand
TTGTAAAATAAAAATATTAATAATAACAATAACAGGTATACATTAATTCTGCGTGTTCTTCAGAAACAAAAACAAATACAACAGTAGAAAAAACATGTCAATGTATTAGACAAAATAGGAACAAACAAAACAAAACAAAATACCAAGAGATTGAAGAAATCGGTATATTACGATTAAGGAAAGAAAAAAAAAACAAGAGTAAGTAACCAATAAGGACAGGAGTGAAGAAAACTCACCAACGCTTTCAATTTGTTTATCGTCTCTAGAGAGCCCTCAATCGGCCCCTTTACATCCCACAATACACCTGTGACCATGACAAAATGAAAAGGTAGAAAAGTTTTAAAAAAACCAAAGTATCTTTTTCTATGTATTCGCCCTCTGGCTTCCTCTAAAAGTTGTAAAGGATCCAGTTGAGGTTGAACTTGGACCTCCTTCTCGACAGTCCATATCACCAGCGGTTGGGCTAGATCTATATGGCGATCACGATTTAAATAATGGAAACTCCAAGACTTTTACGTTTTCTACAACAAAATAATGAACCAATGAAAATGATTCTCTCGTTCCTGTCACTGCAATGTCGTGGACATTTTTAAATTATCTTATCAAATTACTAAACTATATAAACCCTCTACAAGAGCGAACAAAGGGATTGCAATAAGCTTCCACGACTTACTTATTACATGGAGGTTTGGTACAGTTATTCAAGCTTAAAGTTCATGCACAACAATGGTCTGGTCCTTCTCATGTAACGGTATATCTGGGCGGACAAAGCTAACTCTCTCACAGGTCAAGAGAGAGAAGTAACCAATAAAAGTTTGAACGCACTCAGCGTGGGGATTTAACCGTCTTGTTTCCTAGGATCTCTTGAAAAAGTCAGGATATTAAAGTCTTTCAATGCCGACTACAGTATTATGAAAAATTGTTATGTCTCCTGCATCCAAAGTTTAATATCTTTTACTAGAATTAGGCCTACACGTTTTGGAGGAAACCTCCTCCAAGAACCTACTCTCAAAGACTGGACACAATACGAAAGAAAGCTTACAAAATTATTGTCCATAAACTATCTCCTTTCAAAGACATGTATGTTTTACAAGTAATGAATAATGCTAAATGTATAACATCAGACATGAACCACTCTCATAGTGAATATGAAGCATCACAAAGAAGTAACACATTAACATGAAAAAGAACCAGAACAGACAGATATAAAGACTCGTTTATACCAGCATCCATCAGATTGCTGCAAAATTGCTATACTTAGAGGGGAGTGAACTGACTCAAGTGGTGGATCGTTGGTCTCCGGGTGGGGAGGTCCGCGGTTCGGGTCCCATGGTCGGCAGAATCGTTTGTCCAATTTCGTCCCCTTTATCCCCGTCCTGTTTTGTGTGTGGCCGCACATGAAATTGTCAAACGTCAGTCTTGGGACCGCCCACAGTAAATTATCTAATGAGTGCTGAGGCGTTGGGCCAACTCAACTCAACGCCATACTTAGAGGACTTCTGTTTGTATGCAGTGTTATGCGTGAAGAGGTATGTGTTTTTTTAATAAAAATGATGTATGTTTGGCAGTGTATAATTTCCACAGTTTTACATGTAAATGTAAAAATAATGCCTATTTTGTTTTTATTATCATTATTATCATATTTTTTTAATCTCACACATATATACAAGTGGTGTTGTGATAGTGAATCAAATGTATAATTGTACGGCCAAGACAAATTTCCCTATGGGATAGTGAAGGCTTCAAATGTATAATTGTACGACCAAGACAAATTTCCCTATGGGATAGTGAAGGCTTATCGTAAACTCCAGAAAGACAGCACAGTTCTATGCATTCTTGTACGAACTCAAAAGTCTTTGGTAGTTATTTAAGCTTAACAATAATGCTATTGTTCTTGAACGGATCAATACATTTCAGAATTGGCTAATTACTCATACTTATCTTCGAATGGTGTGAGGAAAGATTTTCCAAAAATCAGTTAAATAGCGTTTACTCCGGATGCATTAGTTAAATCAAAAAGCGCCGCTCTCTTCCCTTCAGCTGCGATAACTGAGGTTACTTGTTTTACTAGTTTGTAGTCTTTCCTTCAGCTGCGATAACTTAGTTTACTAGTTTGTAGTCTTTCCTTCAGCTGCGATAACTTAGTTTACTATGTAGTTTTTCCTTCAGATGCATTAAAGTAAATAAATAAACTTACGGCGGAGTTATTATTATACACAGCGGAGGAATTGAAAAACACACAAATATTTTTTCATCTTGTAAATTAAATCAATTTCTTAGATGTCATAAATATCTCATACAATATTGTTCTCAGATAGCACTAATTAAAAAAAATTCTCACCATCGCAGTCAAATAGGAAATTGTCGATATCTCCGAGAATTTCCTGTGCCAGCTCTTGAGTTACTTCCTGGGCCATAGTCCTTGAAAACTTACGTACTAGCTAAACAGACGCTATGGAAAACATAGATCACTCTCAACGGTCTTTACTGCTATGCTCTATTGGCTGAAGAGTTTGACCTATGTCGTTGAAAACACAATCCCTCTATTACTGAGGCCTTACACACTCGTTTCAACTACGTTAATAGCGTCTTTTTAAAGAAAACATGTACATGATTTATATTCATTTTTTTAAACTTGCATTAATCTAAATTATGTATAATTATTCTTGTAACAGCACTACTACGCACGCTCATACTTATTTCTCCACTGAATTCAAACTTTATTAGATAAATTCTGTCTCTACACAAGTCAAACTTTATTAGATATATTCTGCGCCGGATGTTACGATGGCTCAAAATAAGGAAATCAATTCATCCCTACGGGGCCTTGCTGATGATGCCTGTGTATGACTCAACCCAGGAGAGGCGGGTGTGTGAACGTTCATGGCAAGTTGCAAGGCACCAAAAAACAACAACAACAACAACAACAACAACAACAACAACAACAACAAAACGGTACGGTGCAGCTCCAAGAATAAACACGATACAAAACACGTAAGTTCTCGACCTAAAGCCTTTATCAGACAATAAAATAACTAAATTGAAAAAAGAAGTAAAAAAAAGTATACGCACAAAATAAGACTTTACATGTAAAAGATACAAAGAGAAATGTAAAAAAAAACAACAACAGATAAATAGATCATGAAGATAAATTATGTAAATGATGAACAAACTAAAGCAATAGAAATGAAAAAAAAAATCTAATCTAGATCCAAAAAGAGAGTGTCAAATAATAAAGATTATAATCTAGATCTAGACTAAAGGAAGTCGTAATTGGAGAGATAGAGAAAAGAGGAAAGAGCATGTATGGTGAGGAGCTAACCAATCAAACACTACTCAATATGAGATAAATATCCAGAACAAATTATCAAATAACCAGATTTAAAATAAACTAGATCTAAAACGAACTTTTTAATAGTATGTTATTAATCAATTAAAAATATGTTATGGCTTATCTGATATTTTCGAAAGCGCGGAGCATTGTTCCCTTAGACACGGGTCGGTAGAAACAAGAAATTCATTTCCGTTCATGCTCCTGTTGTTCCGGTGTCGCACAGAAAATTAATAACTAGATCTAGGCCTTCAGGGCAAGAATGTTTGGTGTGCAACAAGTTGATTAATCTGGCGGAAAAGAAAGAAATTGAGATAAAAGCAAAACAAAAAAAAACGGGAAAGATAATCAAAATATACTAAGAACAGAGCCACATAGCTTTAAACCTGGTAATTAGAAGAAAATACACTTTGAACATTGGGGACAAATAACCAAACTCAAAGACGATCCTTTGCTCGGTGTCAATTATAACCACATTGTTTAATCCCAAGAATAGACATGTCTGAAACCTCCAAGCGATCCTGGGAAGCAAAATGGAGAGAGACGGGTTTGGGAGCCCTAACTTGAACATCTTTCAAATGTTCACTGATGCGAGTTGAAAGCGCTCTACCAGTTTCACCAATACAAACCAATCATCAACGCTTACACACAGTTGCATAAATAAGGTTACAGCTGGAGCACGTGAAAGAGTCAAGTATGTTGAAGGTAGATCTTGGCAAACTAACTTCACATGGTGGTGAGACATAATGGCAAGTCTTACATCTAGGTTTGTTGCAAACTCGAGTGCCCAAGGAATTATCACTGGAGACTCAACTACGAACCAACCTATCTCAACAGTTTCTCACTCTGCGCAACCCTAAGGGGAAGGTTCATCAAAAATCTCATTGGCGTAGGGTCAGCTTGGAGAATGTTCAAATTTTGCAATATCATGATCTTAGCAACAACATTCTGGGGATGATAGGTTACCATCAGTTTCGTACGTGTGAAGGCACTGAGGCTCTGGGTATGGGAGAGGCTGCTCTACTTACCTGGGATACTTTATTTAAAGCATCCTCTAATACATCCATTGGAGACCCACATGAGAAGGAAAAAATCTCGCATTCGCAAGCACTCAGAATGAAAGTCTGAATCTTCCTGACAAAGACGTCGCAGGCGGAGCATCTGTGAACATGGGATTGACCTCTTACACGGTATAGGGTGAGAGGAACTGTAAGTTAAGTAGGAATGACTATCAGTGATTTTGTAGTAGACAGCCGCGAGCAATCTGTTATCCCTAAGAGTGATTTTAATGTCCAGAAAGTTAACCCAGGTTGAAGAGATTTCTGTAGTGAAGGAAATGGAAGGATGGAAATTCTGAACAAAGTCAATGTAAAAACTAAGTTCTTCAGAAGTCATTGTAGTGATACCAAGACCGCCATCAATGTATCGATAGTAGTACAAATGTACTGTTGATGAGAACCTGGATAACTGTTCCCAATCTGGATTTCAAGAAAGCCCATGAAAAGGCACGCATAACTAGGACCCATTTTAGCACCCATAGCAACTCCACTAATCTGGTCAAAAAAATTCTCCAGAAAATCCAAACGGATATTAAGAGTTAGAACCAATTCAGGCAGACGAACGAGGATGGAAGTATAGAGGGACGACACATCAAGGAGACGTAAAGAAACGGATTTATTAGTCAGAAGGACCATGTCAGGAAAGATGTTCAGGGCATGGTTACTATATTTAATGTACGTGTCTAAGCTGCTAACCAAGGGTTTGAAAATAGAATCAAGATAGGCAGAGATGTGTTCAGTAGGACAAGAACATGCAGAGACAATAGGCCTGCCAGGGTTGTTCCCCTTATGGATCTTAGGGAGCATGTAGAGCGCAGGATGGCCAAGTTCTGAATTGTTAAAATATCAAAAACCTAGCGGAGGAAGGTAGATTGCCTGAGCAAATAGGTTTAGAAACAGACTTTTTAAGGAAGAAATTATTAGAAATAGTAGCATCACAGGATCTGCGTTTATAAAAAAAAGTACCCTTAGAGTGTTGGCGTTCACCTTCAGTCAAATAGAAATCTTTTCTCCACACAGCAACAGCACCACCTTTATCCGCTGGCTTTATAACAATAATCAGTTCTGTGTCTAAGATCAGACAGATCGTTCTTTCCTTCTGAAGAGAGATTTAGTTACGGACAGATTTAAATGAAAGTTGTTTTTTTTTATGTCATGACGGCATATATTGATAAACAAATCTAAAGTCTGGTTCTCTCCTTCGTTAGGAATCCTCGTTTTGTTTCTAGAGATATCTATGCATTTTACCTATTTTGTATTTGTTTTTTTTTTGTTTTTTTTTTGGTGTCTTGTAATTTGTTTACCACAATGTCTACTGCGACATTTACATTTCATTGGCAAGTGTTGTTGCGTAGCGGTCTAAAGGTAGGAACTTTTAAAATAACCATAATTGCATTGTCAGCATGTGGGCCATATAAAAAAAATTGATCTTTGTTAAAAAAAATTTTTTTTATGAAAGAAGAGGTAGAAGCGGCGACCCGAAGCCCTCCAGTCGATAAATCCCAGAGCTGATAACATCCCAGCAGAACTACTCAAATATGGTGGGAGAGAACTGTTTGCACTGATGACAACTCTTTGTCAAAAGATTTGGGAGACCAAGACCTGGCCGGACGTATGGACAAAATCTCTGATAATACCTCTCCCTAAGAAAGGTAACCTCCGAAAATGCCAAAACTACAGGACAATTAGCTTAATCAGCGACTCAAGCAAGGTAATGCTAAAGGTCATTCTGAACAGAATGAAAAACGAAGCAGAAGAACAAGCAGGGTTCAGGCCTGATCGTAGCACAGTCGAACAGATCTTCAACTGCCGCATAATGATGGAAAAGCACCTCTAGCATCAAAAAGAACTCTTTCACAATTTCATAGACTTTCAAAAAGCATTTGATACAGTATGGCATGATGGACTTTGGCATGCTTTGCGCAGATTTGGCATAGAAGAGGGACTTGTCCAAATCGTGAAGTCACTATACAGTTCAGCTAATAGCGCAACTCCTGAACAACAACGCCAGCAATTACTTCAAGACAACAGTCAGTGTACGACAAGGTTGCCTTCTCTCACCAATCCTTTTCAATTTGTACTTAGAAAACATCATGAGAGGAACATTACATAGCTTCAAATCCTCAATCTCCATTGGTGAACGAATAATTTCTAACCTGAGATTTGCCGATGATATTGACCTGATGGGAGGAAGTAACGATGAATAGCAAGATGAATACCGATAGATTGTCAAACAATGCTCGAGAATATGGCATGAAGATCAGCAGCGAAAAGAGCAAAGTCATGGTCAACAGTGGTGATAATACAACAGTACAGATTAGCATGAACGGTCAACAGCTAGAAGTAATGGCTTTCAAATACCTCGGGGCTCGCCATCGCAACAGCTAGCATGGCCAAGCTAAACAAGGTCTGGAGCAGTAAAAATATAATCTTCTCTACAAAAATAAAAATTGTACAAAACTCTCGTCCTGTCCACCCTACTCTACGGCTGTGAGAGCTGGACGCTAACAGCTGACTCTACTAAAAGGATACAGGCATTCGAGAACAAATGCTACAGACGCACGTAAAGGATCTCATGGAAGGGCCGTAAGACGAACGAATTTGTACAAAGAGAAATAAAGGCACGAGCAGGACAACAAGAAAACCTGATAGGGATAGTGAAAAGAATAAAGCTTGCATGGTTTGGCCACATCTCTCGCCACAACAGCATGGCCAAGACAGTGCTGCAGGGAACACTAGAGGGCGGCAGAAAGCGCGGACGACAGGTTAAATGTTGGGCTGACAACCTAAAAGAATGGACCAGACTAGACAGCCCAACCCTGACGAGATTGGCAAAGGACAGACTTGCCTGGCGATCGCTGTCATACGATGTGTCGACCATATCTCCCCTACGACTCCACAGTCAAGGGACTGAGTGAGTGAAGTGCGTAAATTTTACCGCGCACACTGCACCATTTCGTTAGAATGTCGAGTTAATATTGTAAATTCAGGAGATGAAAGTAAGCCTACTTAGTGAAACTCAATGGCCTATAAAACAACTAACAGCATGTGGATCACATTTCTATGACTTATAAATGTGTCCAAGCAAAAGATTACAAATCAAACGACAGAAACAGGGGGAGTGCATACCGATTTTCTTTAAATGTATTAAAGAGTCAATGCATCATTTTGTTCGTGATAACAATTTAAGTCAATTTACACCTTAGAGTCATAGATAATTTTGAGTTTTAGCTCAGTTCTAATATACAGTATCTATTATACTTCAGCGCTGTCCCATGGGTTCTCAACTAGTTTACATAACTAAGCTTAACATTAACCCTCGCATAGACTAAAAATCTCGATCTGGTTTGGGCAGGAAATGTAAAATTTTGAAATAGCTGAAAAAATGCTGCACAAAATCATTACAAAGTGGATTGAAAATTCCATCCCACGTGATTTGTTTGAGAGCGACCCAGTGTGTACCCACACTACACGCGCACCGAATCAAAACATTCACAGTAGACGTGCTTTTTTAACGCTAGACTTTTCTGTTGGCCCCGCCGGCCGACACAGTATTATCATTATTATTATTATTATTGATCAATGATCAGGCACCGCAGCAGCATTGAAAATGAACTGCTTTACTGATCAATAGTGACGCTTGAAAACGGGGAACGTTCTAGGCTAATAAAAATAAAAATAAAATCTAGGCTCAGCAATGTGGACCTTTCACCAAAAAATCGTAGTTACACAGATCGAATTTCTTACATTGATTTATACATAGTGCACATATTGATGGTTCGTTGGGTTGGTAAGAGACAACTTGTCATGAAGAAAAGGAGAACTGCTAGGCCTATACATATTCTACACATCACTAAAAATACACGCACAACAATTGGCATAATTCGGCCCTGTCTGACTCCGCCAGGAATACGATTGTGCATCTCACCACAAGCTCATGGACCCTTTGATGAATTGGCTCGGATTCAAGCAGTATATCTGCCTCTCTCTCTCTCTCTCATTCTCTCTCACTCTCTCTTTCGCTCTCTCTCTCTCTCTCAATCTCTCGCTCTCTATCTCTATCTCTTTCTCTCTCTCTCTTTCTCTCTCTCTCTTTCTTTCTCCCTCTCCCTCTCTGCCTCTCTCTCTCCCTCCCTCTCTCTCTCTCTTTCTCTCTCTCTCTTTCTTTCTCTCTCTTTCTTTCTCTCTCTTTGTCTCTTTCTCTCTCTCTCTTTCTTTCTCTCTCTCTTTCTCTCTCCCCCCCTCCCCCCAATCCCCTATGTCTTGCTCTCTTTTCTTATATCTTTCTTTCTTCCTTTCTTTTTTCTTGTTCTTTGTATCCCTATCAGTCTCTCTGTATCTCTTTCACCTTCTCTCTCCATCTCTCTTTCTTTCTCTCCCTCTCTATCTCTTAAACACACACTCTCTCTATCTTTTTTCATATATAATTCTATGTGTTTAGCTATACTCTCTCTGTATGTCTTTATTTCCCGCACTGCTAATTTAGCAGCGTTTGAAATTTTCTAAGTAATACAAAGATCCTCTAATTATATGCCTGCATAATCGATGATAGCATAATAGCAAACACGTATCCTTTCAAGAAAACCTAAACTAATAGAAAAATTCTTTCCTAACACAGTTATCAAAGTGGTAGTAATCGTAGACTTCTACCGTTTACGATCTGTATTTCGGGTTCTAATTATTTACATAAGCACGAAACACGAAACAATGCTTCTATATCTATATAATTACAAGTCATAAATTAACACACACAAAGGAAAAAAAATATATATATATTTAAATTTTTAGAGGCCTACCGATATGAAAAGCTTACGAATTCCACTACACAGCTCCAACAGAAGGAACAATTTTGCGGTAACTAGATCATAAGTACAAGTACTAAGCTTGAGTAGGCTACACCAGCGCTTCCAACATAGACCAGGGCTTAACACTGTACTTTTTAAATAGTGTGAAGAAAAAAGAAACCCATCTTCCGCCGTGAATCTAATAATAGAAACGCACCGCCGTACTTCCTCCACTTGCTAATTTCTAGGATTATTTAGACCTGAGACTTAAAGTTAAAGATGTGCACTGCTTCACATTTCATGTTAGCCTACACACTGGGGTTCCTCTGCTCCGGCTTCAGGAGGAATCTCAAATGTGTGACTCTTCAGTCAAACCCAAAACACTGGAATTAGCATAAATTATTACGCTTATTTTCAAACTTTGCGCAGCGCAGTGAAGCAGCACGAGCTTTGACAAATGGGAAAACCCGTTCACGCGAAGCCCTACTGAACGCATCCTCGCAACCTCAACACATCAACCTCACGTCATGTTGTGTTCTTGAACCGCTTCGATCTGGGTAATTACCGGTAGAAACTGTACATTAAAGTCACTGCAGGTGAAACAGGTAGTGTGTTTAGTCTACTCGCCTTCACGAAGCATCGTTCTCTGATGTTCAATGACTCAGTTGACTACCCTGTACTACACAAACTTTCTGCTTTCTCAAAGAGAAACATTTGAGCAAACTGTTTTAGTTGAAGATCTTGGGGGTAGTAGGCTACTGGTGACAGATATGTAGATCCTCTCTCTCTCTCTCTCTCTCTCTCTCTCTTTCTCTCTCTCTCTCTCT
>RQTK01000694.1:9063-27471 GCA_003991915.1 Elysia chlorotica | reverse complement strand
TTTTTTTTCCGCATCTGCTAAAAATTTCCGCACAGAGAGAAGAAAAAAAATTTCAAAGTCCGATCAACGGGAACGCGAAAGAATGCGAAAACTATTGTGGACGAATGCTTGCTGATATTTTCGGCAATAATGCCAGGTTAGCCCAGGCGTTAACTTGACCCATTCACGTTTTTAACGTCTAATAAGTATCCCCTAGTCCTACGCTTCGTGGCTCTGGGGTCGGCCGAGTCTCCAGTCAACTTGCACATTGTTCAGTCGTGGCTTTTTTTTCTGTAAAAATGCGGTAAATGGTGCACCACTAAGCTTATATGATAGCGGCTATTATGCTTCAGCCGCTGGCGATCTGTCCATCCGGGAATCCCATAGCTTTGACTACTGCTGCTAGGCAGAGAGTTTGTTTCCAAGAATATAGCTTTGGGGCAATCAGTTAGACTGATTTAGACTTTAAACCATCTTCGCAGACTGGTTTAAACTTTTAACCATCTTCTTTGTCAAGCGCCGGTCCGCTCGGCTCTCAGTTCTTACTCTCCCACGATCAGATAAAGAATTTCGCATTTTTTAGTGCTAGGCACAATCGCTGCCACTCTTTCACACAGACAGACATGCACACACACACACACACACACATCCCCGTTGGGCGGCGCATTATTGCTTTTACTCAAAGATGTTACATACTGTACCAGATCTTTTGTCCACTCTTGTTGGTTGTTGTATGTTCAAATATCGTGAAAAACTGATTATTTAAAAAAACGAGAAATTAAAAAAGCATTTATTCCTGTGTTCTCTTCACAGCTTTTACTTCTCTATATAAATCTTGATTATATCCGTTGTCGTCGTCGGGACTCGGGGAACATAGATCTAAGCTCAAACGGATTATCGCTGTTGCCTGTCGCTAATGTGTTGCAACTCTAGCCAACCCGATGTCACCTTTGGTGTCGTATCACAGTCGGTGGTTTAAAAAGCGTAACAATTATTGTTTAACTTTTTGTTGATAATGATCATTTGAATGACCCTTATGGACATCTAGATTTTTTATTATTTTCGTACATATACGATCTTTTCGGGGACACCCGATTTGCGGTATTCCCCGCTATATTGCCGATGGAAGACATGCCTCTAAAGAAACCTATCTGTCGTTCCGAAGTGACACTACATCTCCTGAAGGTGGATCGAGATCTAGACAACCATCCTTTTTATGATCATCTCTTATACAATGTATAAGAGATGATCATAAAAAGGATGGTAGTCTTTTCCAATGACAAATCCTGAAGATGTTGATACTTTGACTTAGGAATTTTCAACTGCTCCAGTTTTGTGCAGTCGTTAAGACCTGCTAGGAAGACAAATGACCGTACAGTGTCAGATATCTGTGCCTGCCAGTGTTTGGACGAGCTAAAAATGGCCGTAGTCATTTTCAAAATAGTTTAAGTCATATTGGTCAGGCGCAAAGTGGCATTAGTCGGCTCTATCCCATAATTTTAAATTGTCTTGGAAAAACTGCTTCAAATATTATACACAACCTTTTGGTAGTCTTTTCCAATGACAAATCCTGAAGATGTTGATACTTTGACTTAGGAATTTTCAACTGCTCCAGTTTTGTGCAGTCGTTAAGACCTGCTAGGAAGACAAATGACCGTACAGTGTCAGATATCTGTGCCTGCCAGTGTTTGGACGAGCTAAAAATGGCCGTAGTCATTTTCAAAATAGTTTAAGTCATATTGGTCAGGCGCAAAGTGGCATTAGTCGGCTCTATCCCATAATTTTAAATTGTCTTGGAAAAACTGCTTCAAATATTATACATATATATATAAGTAGATGTATAACATCTATAGCAATTTGGGAATAACAAAAATCAGTTTGCTAAAGAAGGAAAGTTTTTTCGATTATCTCCAAACTATCAGAAATGACTTATGCCAAAATGTTAACAAAGTGACAACATATAAAATGTAACTGAAAGTTGTTACTTGTTTTATTTGTACATATGCCTGAGGCAAACTATTACGACAAAGTATGGTATCGAGAATCAAAGTCAATTGATCAACCTGTTATCAGATGTCCTTACTTGACTGTGGAAGCTTTTCCATGGTTATAATCTTTCAGGCAAAACCTAACTTCATTCACTTCCTATATGAACATATTCAACGATGTATTGTACATGCATTCAGTATTTAGCTTTATTTCATATAATCGTAAGTCACTAATGAATTAAATTCAGCCAATCAATGTTTTTGATTTCAGGTTCTGCTTTCTGACATTGATGGTAACAAACACACCAACTACAAGGTCTATATACGAGGATGCTATGATGCCCTGCAACACGCTATAACCACCAAAGAGATGTTGCGGCCCATCAAAATAGAATCGGCGACAGACGGTCCCTCTGGCGAAATGACCGGTACCAATCCAAATGTAGGAAATCCTTCAGCGTCCGCAAACGACAGTCATAAGGAAGTCCTACCAAAGTGGCTGACAGCGGATATCATGAAGAAAGGTATAAAAACACTGAGGGCAAAGTTCATAAAGGAATCACTGTGTGGTGAAGAAGTCACTACCCATGTCTGGCAAGAGCGAGACAAACCTCTCTGGGTTTTCTTCTCTATGGAGCGAGAGACGACCAATGGCAATCAAGTCTTGTTTGAAATGTCGCTGGAATATTTCGGACTCATGTCAAATTTATGATTTCAAAGTCCGTTAAATGAAAACATTTTTTTGGTCTCTTTCATTATTGAAAAAAATTATAATGTTGTTTCTATTACTATTTGCAAAGAATGTAAACAGTTTTATATTCCAGATTCTTTATTGGAAGTGCTTATATAGGCTACTGGTAGCTTAGCAGTCATGTGCATAGAAAAATGGACCCAGTGCGTTACATAGTCAGACACTATGAAAGTACAATGTATAATTTTATAATTTGCGATCACATTTCTGTAATACAAACACTGGTTAGTTTCTCTATCATTAACTCATGCTGTTTATATATGCTTTCAAAACATTAATCATGCACCAAAGTGTTTAGCATATTGAAACAAAATGCATACTGATACATCAAGGCCTAAAGATAAGTTTTATTAAACACCATAGATTATCACGCTTGTGAATTTTTAACCCCTTCAGTGCCTATAGTCCGTGCCACGCACGGGCGTATGACGATCTGCTTTTCACGTATGGTCTAAGGGATTCAACTGCCCTTATTAGGTTGTTTGTTTCGTGTGTGATCTCCCTTGATAGTCCAGCAGCCATTTTGTGTGTTTTCAACTGCTAGTGACCGGTCCAGGTCTAGATCTAGATCTCCATTGCTTTTTTCTAGATCTAGATCTAGATCATCGTACCGGTAGTTGATGTAATTTTCAATGACAATTTTTTTTCCACACAAACTAACTTTTGAAGGTACAAAATGAAAGTATGTTGTATTAGTCACTTTTGTGTGGAATATCTCTTAGATATCTCTGTCAATAGCCGAGATATAGGCGAATTTGTACAAGTAGTCATAAAGAGGGAAAAACTCCCCCGGCACATAGGTGCATAATAGGGCTGGCAGTGAAGAGGTTAAGTCCATAAAAAATACTCTTCAATATAATTCAATATGTCTCTTCTTTCTCTATTCACCTTTCTTTTCCTTCTTCCCTCTAGTCAGCCTTACTTTATCTACCTCTTTTCTCGATCTCTTGTTGCTGCACCACACCCACCCAAAACTCTCACTCTATCTCTCTCTCTCTCTCTCACTCTCTCTCTCTCACTCTCTCTCTCTCTCTCTCTCTCTCTCTCTCTCTCTCTCTCTCTCTCTCTCTCTCTCTCTCTCTCTCTCTCTCTCTCTCTCTCTCTCTCTCTCTCTCTCTCTCTCTCTCTGTCCGTCTCTCTCTAAACCCATGAGGTTTGCTATTAATCATTTTTTTGTTCTCTTCTCATTCTTTATCTTTCTTATTTCCATTCCCCTCTCTCTCCCCTCCATCGACTATACCACGCTACTTTTGTCTGTCTCCCCAATTTCTTTCTCTTCTCTCCCTCCTGTAAGGTACCCCCCTTGTGGATTCCTTATGAATGCTTCTGGTAGCCTATACATGTATAAGATCTTCCTTCTTTATTACCAAAATATTTTTTGTACTGTAATGCTCTTTGATAATTTAAAAACCTGTGTAAATTCCACACCTAGGCGTTCCCTTATTATTTCCAATGAATAACTTATGCAATTGTTTTTTCACTTATAATGTTTATATTCTAGTATATTGTTATAGTATGGTTTTATGTAGGCTGCTATTTTTGCTACTGACCCTTGTTTCAGCATTTTTAAAGGAGTTGCATTAATTTGCTTACATATATTTGTAATCGTTCGTTTTAGTATTTTTATAAGTCACTTCTCGTTTTTGCTTTAGTTGGCGTATATGTAATCTTTGGTTGGAACAATTTGAATATCATGATTCCTCAGAAGGAAAAAAATTGGCACATATATTGTCACTTGTGTAAATTATTGAATTTTTTTCCACTTAGCCAAGCATTGAAGCCAGAGTGTATTGTGTGCAAGCTTGTATTAAAACCAAATACTTTTTCTCTTTGTTTCATTGAGACGGAAACAAAAGTAGATCTGAAGCGACTTCAGTGAAAAAAATGAGTTAGCATAGTTGATTAAACACGGGAATTTTGGCAAATAGTTGAAACACGATTTGCTTTGATATTTATGTGGAAGTGTACACCTTTGTAATTAGTTGAAGGCAAAAGGGACTTAATAAGTAGAAAGTTTCAATTGTGTAGAAATTAGAACAAAAGGGACTTAATAAGTAGAAAGTTTCAATTGTGTAGAAATTAGAACAAAAGGGACTTAATAAGTAGAAAGTTTCAATTGTGTAGAAATTAGAACAAAAGGGACTTAATAAGTAGAAAGTTTCAATTGTGTAGAAATTAGAATCAACAAGTACGGTGTTAGAGCCCTTAGAAATTCATTAAAATAAAATACATGTATACATAATATATTAAAGATTTTGCTTGCAGATTGGTTATGCTGAACACTCCAGGTATTTTTAAGTTGTGCCAAGTTTTATCATGACTTTAAATTAACTTACACAAAGACATCTTTTTCTGTCAAATTTAAAGACTGTAGCAATACTGAACATAACACACTCAGTGAAATACAGTAGTGGAAAAACAAAGTACTTTTTTAACTCATGGTGAAATAAAAACATTCCGGGTAAATCCAAAGATGTTACTTGTTTACTTTTATTTAATATTTAACCATCTTACTTTGTACAGTTATACAGCCACTTAATAATGATACAGTATGTGTAAATCACTATAATGTGTTTATTTATATCAAATAACATATAATAGAAATTGATAGAGACGATGTAGCCCAGTGACCAGGGCAAAGTTGCTCTCTAATCCTGTCAGGTGTAGAGGTCGCTCCAAGCACTGAATCGGGTTGCTTTGTTTATTACAGTGCGACCGGCTAGCCCGCGCCATCTGGCTTTGAGTGGGATAAACTGGCTACGGTGGTAGTGTGTTGCTCTCCAATCGAGATGTCCCAGGTTTGAAACACAGTCAGACCCAAATCTTTTATATCAATTTTGCCTCCTCGATGGAAGAGGCAGGCTGTTGTAAGGTTTCCATGGTACCCCATAATTTTTGCTCCAGTGTTAGATCTGAAGGCCATTATTGTTTGCCTGAGCTGGGGATAAGAGTGGCATGCCTGATGCCCTGAGGACATGTTCTGGAGTTTGAGGGATGTGTCCGCATTCACAGAAAGTAGTGCTGCTGATCGTTAATCTGTATGTGTGTGAATTTAGTTGGCAATGCCCTGCGCCTTGTGAGGTTTCTGAAGGACATGGATGTGTGCAGTAAAATTTGACTGTGATAATCCTACACATGGATCTTTTAAACCACTGTACATACCCTTTGCTTTTGATCAACCTTTTTATGTACAATTAGTACGCTTTTACCACTCAGGGAAATACAAGATTCCCCAATGCTATTAGTATAATGTATTTACTGTCTTAGGACATCATGGGAACAACATAGTCTTTACCATGCTTAAATGCCTTTAAATTTAAAACAAACTCACTCACACACTCACTCACCCCTGTTCTAAGTGGAAAAGTTGTGGTTTGCTGATTTCGTGGGAGATAATGTATGTTGTCTTTTAAATACATTGGATTTGTCCTGGTTTTCCAGGAATTGCGTATGTTGTTCTTAATAAATGTTTTAGTTTCTTAGAATGATATTTTTGTCGATGGTTGAATTTTTGAGGAGCCCTCTTTTGCAAGTCTGCCAGCTGCCTCATTTCCCGACAGGCCACAGTGAGCTGGAGTCCACTGCAGGGCTACGGAATTTGTCCTTGCTGAAGCGTCTAAATGGTGTAGGATTGTTTCTGTCATGTTGTTTATAGCTTCAAATTCAATAGACTGGAGGGCTGCACGGCAACCACTTAAGTCTAAGATAACGTCTTTATTGGTACATGTGTAGTGTTATTATGATCTAGAAGTAGGGCGGTTTCTTCCTGGATTGCATGGAGCTCTGCCTAGGATTTGGATGCCAGTTTGCCTGCAAGAAAAGAATGTTTTTCAGATGATCCACTGGGTATTTTAGGATATTTATATAATCTTTGGATTTTAGGATAGAATCTGCTTCTATGTGTTTGTGGACCCCTGGAATTTCTGTGATATTTTTGCATATTTCAGGGTAGAAATTTTATGATCTGGTTGGATTCAGGAGCTCAAGTTCCCTCTTTGTGGGTCAGGAGGTCGGCATGGCTCTCTGACATTGCCCTAGAAATTTTTCTTAAAAATAGATCTTTTGATGTGATACTGATAGGAATTAAGTTCTGATACTTTAATGTGCATTGGATCACGTTGCAAACGTTTATATTTTTGTCAGCTTCATAACAATCTTTCCCTTCCTTCTCTCTTTTAGATTTTGCATACCAGCAAGATGTTCCATGTCCACAGTTGGTGTAGCCTTCATGCCGTCACTGATTATTCTGAGACTTGCATTTTGTACGTTGTTGAGCTTCTCAAGTTGTGATGATGATGATGCTGGGGCAATTGTTGAAGAGCTGTGCTCTAGGACTGGTTGAACACAGCCTGTATAGGCCTGCTTTAGAGTTTGTATGTTGGCGCCATATTGAGTGCCTGCAAGTTCTTTCATAATTCTCATCTTTGAGTTCCTCTGTACTGGAGATGAGGTGTTTTCCATTTTACCTCTGGATTCCGATACATCATCATGGAGGTATTGTAGTTCTTTTGTCCAAAAAGGGAATGTACGCTCGTAATTGGACCCTCTTCATCATGGGATAGATGTGTGTGCTGCTTTAGTAACTAGGTTAATTAGCTGTTTTGAGACTTCCCTGGTTGACTTTTTTTGTCTATTGTTTTTACTTCTACCTCGAGGTGGCTTTTGAATTCAGTCCATTTGGCTCTTTTGTAATTCCAACTTGGAAGCATTTAGTTTGTTGCTGGGGCTGAAGATTTGTCTAAGCCAATAATCATAGGCTTGTGATCACTTGCTCCAAGACGATTCATTACATTACGGTCCATGTTGCGGTCTATGTCCTCTGTAGCCATTGCAATGTCATGAGTTCTTTGGCTTCCCCATCTCCTGGAGTGAAATGTTGGTGGGTCATCTGGGTTGTTCATGGGAGTAAGGTTATGTTCAATCATCCACTCTCCAACAACACATTATTCTCCACGGGTGTCCATTAACGAGTGACCCCAGCTTGGGGAGTGAGCATTAAAGTCTCCCACAAGGAGATGTCGCTTTTCGTGTTTTTAGAGAGCATCTAGATTCAGGTTTTTATCAACAGGGCAATAGACGTTAATAACATGGATCTCGAATATAACAACATCGGATTCAACGAAACCTTGGCCGTAACGAAGACTAAGATTGTTGCAAAAGACGTGATGAGTGATGAAGGTGTGTGTCAATTATAATAGAAAACCAATACACGAAATATAATTTAAAAAAACAACCCAACATTGAACGGGTCAATGACAAAACCACATGAATCATATCGAATTCATCTCAAGCATGTGTATAATTGTGTCAATAAAAAAAGTAACCAAGAAAGCAACATGTAAAGCACGTTCTTATTAGAGGTCCAAGTGGATTAGAACAATGATAGGCAAAATCATCGTATGGAGTAATTACATGCGATATTAAGGCATGACAGTATTGACACGTGACTAACATAGTTAGGATCATACCACTTTATCATTATTAACGAGCCATTTTAAGACTAACACATCTTCCTCTTTGACTTCGCGTATTTCTGTTTTGTTGTGCGGTGCATCACCCTCTGACAGTGACACTTTACCGCTCTCACTGACTTCAGTGGGAGACAAGCACTGGCCACTCGCTCTCGACTTGCGGTCAAACAAGCGGTGGCCACTCGCTCTCGACTTGAGGTCAGACAAGCGGTGGCCACTACTTCTCGACTTGAGGTCAGTCTGTGGTCTGCTGACAACTGACCTATCTCCAGCTCCCCCAGCGCACCACTGGGCTATGTCCTCATAGTAGCCTGTCTTTGTCGCGTTCGATCCCCGAGAGCTGCGGAAATCGTAAACTTCTTGAATTTTTTCTTTGCTCTGGGTAAAACAGAAATAAAAGCAAATAATGAAGTACAAAACTAGCAGAAATAGTTTGCGGGCGCTTTTCTTTACTTATCAATTTCCCTGTTCGCCAGTTTTTGATTGTCAGAAAAAAAAAGTTCCACAGCCACGTGAATGCATAATTTTGCATTTTAAGGCGTAATTTGTGACAGGTATTTTTCAGGATAACAAACTGGAAGATTGGCGGTGGAGTTGCTTATGTTTTCCTTGGACTGAATGCTCGTCTAGACCGCGCAGAGAACATGAAACACAAGTGATGTGCATCCAACAAACTTATCACCATAGGGGGTTTTCCGCTGGACACATTATTCTTTCTTTTCCATGAAGCAGAAGCAATATACTCCCCTTCCTCTATTCTTCCTAGAATGTAAACTGATTTACGGGATTCATCATAGAAATGGCACTAATAGTTAAGTGATAGGCCCTGCACGTTTCTTTAATCTGATAAATTTGATGCACTTGTATAAAAGATCCAAATCTATAGGGTTGGTAGTGCAACTTTGCGTTTAGCTTAGAACTCGTCTTAAGGCTGCAAATAAAACATCTGAAGACGGGCTGTAAGCGATTACCTATGACTCTATTATTTATTTAGATCGAACTCACCCACACAAAACAGGCGGTCGCAGCGTCACATTCGGCCTTGACCTTGTCCACCGTGAGAGGGGCCAGAAGCCTCTTCGCCAGCCGCGCCTGCTCCCGACTTACAGCTTCCGGGGCGAACTTTGACATGCGCAGTACTGGACGTTTTTCCGGTTCTTCCGTTTGCGACAACATTTCTGCTAGAGTTTTCCAATCCTAGAAGATACAGGCGAAGTGCTAACTATTATTCTCACAGGAGTTCAAATGAATACAAAGGTAACATTTTTCCGCGTGATGTTATATTTAAGTATCGAATTAACTGATACTGCAAATTCCTTCCTAGTTTTCCTTCCCCGGACATCTGATGCACACTAACTTGACATATTATTGTACTGATACCGACCCAACCAGAGTTTTACTCGCTAACATAATTATTGCACTGATACCGACCCAACCAGAGTTTTACTCGCTAACATAATTATTGCACTGATACCGACCCAACCAGAGTTTTACTCGCTAACATAATTATTGCACTGATACCGACCCAACCAGAGTTTTACTCGCTAACATAATTATTGCACTGATACCGACCCAACCAGAGTTTTACTCGCTAACATAATTATTGCACTGATACCGACCCAACCAGAGTTTTACTCGCTAACATAATTATTGCACTGATACCGACCCAACCAGAGTTTTACTCGCTAACATAATTATTGCACTGATACCGACCCAACCAGAGTTTTACTCGCTAACATAATTATTGTACTGATACCGACCCAACCAGAGTTTTACATAAGGGCCGTTTTTTGAATAACTTTTTTTATTTGAAGGACTACAGAAGCAAGTTACACATCAAATGAAAGCTTAGAGTCTCCCCTATCTGATGAACTATCATTTTTCAACATAGTCACCATCACGTTCAATACAGAGGCGCCAGCGTTGTACAAGTTTTCGCATGCCGTCGGCGAAGAATTCTGGTGTCTGGGATCGGCACCAAGAGCGAACATCCGCCTCAACCTCAGCATCGGTTTCATACCGCAGAAAACGCTCACCGTCATGAGTGAATCTTTTCAACAGTTGTGTACAGATCGTTTTCCTCTGTGCCTTCATTTCCACAGTGAGCTGTCTTGGTACCCATCTTGCCGAGACTTTCCTGTAACCAAGGTGGACTGTGATAATGTGATGAACTCGTTCTTTTGAAATGTCAAGCGCATTTGCAATGTCTCTTTGTTTCACTCTTCTATTTGCAACAATCATTTCGTCTACCTTCTGTTGGTGCTCAGACGGGTTCGACAGGACAAAGTCAAAGACGTTGTCATCCAGCACGATAATGCTTGGCCACACACCAGTCGCCAAACCCAGTGCGCTTTACAGCAGTTGGAACTTCCTACCATATCACATCCGACATACAGTCCTGATTTGGCCCCGTCTGACTTTTTCTTATTTCCTTTGCTGAAGAAACATCTCAAAGGAAATCACTATGAAACCGATGCTGAGGTTGAGGCGGATGTTCGCTCTTGGTGCCGATCCCAGACACCAGAATTCTTCGCCGACGGCATGCGAAAACTTGTACAACGCTGGCGCCTCTGTATTGAACGTGATGGTGACTATGTTGAAAAATGATAGTCCATCAGATAGGGGAGACTCTAAGCTTTCATTTGATGTGTAACTTGCTTCTGTAGTCCTTCAAATAAAAAAAGTTATTCAAAAAACGGCCCTTATTTATCAGCCTGCCCTCGTACAAGAGTGTACCTGCGCTTATAATTGAAGAAGCAAATTTTGTACCTTTGAAGTCTACATTACAGGTCTTCGTCTCCCCGAGCGCGAAGAAAAGTCTTACTAGCTATCAAGAGGGTGGTTTTCATCTTTTAAAACTGAAACAGTCTTACTTTGACATGTACATACAAATCTGCACGTGGGAAATATTTGATTACATTTGGGAATAATTTTATCTAGTTTGCATGTAAAGAGCAATGGTATGTGGGTTCCAATTTAATTTTCTGTCTGAGGTGACACCAATATACTTGAAAGTTTCTATTTGCTCTTCGACTTTTATAGAGAGGCGACTCAGGCGAGACGTTGGGGTTTTCTTCTTCTTGAAATCGATTTGGACTTATCGAGATTATAATTATACGGAATAATGACATCAATGTTCAATGCTACATGATCTCTGCTATCCGCGCTCTGTCTGACAGTGAGACTTTGATCTTACAACCCGTCCGCAATGTACCTTTTAGTTGACGCTGTACTTTAAGATCTTAACACACCAGACAACATAACTTCAGAACCGGATACACACACACACACACACACACACATACATACGTTATTCACCACACAGCTGAGAGAAAAGGGATGGGGAGAAAGAGAGGGACAGAGAGGCATTCAAACCATGTATAAAGATAGAGAGAGAAAGATACAGTCTCTCTCTCTCTATCTCTCTTTCTCTCTCTCTCTCTCTCTCTCTCTCTCTCTCTCTCTCTCTCTCTCTAATATATATATATATATAGAGAGAGAGAGATGAAGAAAGAGACAGAGAGGCGGTAGATGGTTGTATTGTCTTTGTTTTTTGTGTGTCTGTATACAACAATCATCATTTTTTTTTAATCTAAAATGTCACTGCTGTTTGTCTATGTCTATGTTCGTATACTATATATATATATTGACTGACTAAAGATTTGGTTGTTTTGGATTTGAACTCACCGCCATCTCTCTGTGCGACTCCCCGAGGATGATGAACAAAGCCATGACCACGTTATGGAGGGCAGCTCCAGGTCTTCTTACTCTAGACACAAGGTCAAGGTCATCCGCCATCTTGTCTGCATCAAACTCCTCCTCCATAACTGCCCAAGCCTGTCAACATAGAAAGTGCCTAAGAAGACTCCCCTAATTTTAGAAACAAACAAGAGAAATCATAAACATTGAGATTGTAAAAAAGGCCTATGTTAGAAGATTGCAATAACGAAAGAACTCGGGTAGTTTGAAAACTGTAATAATAAAACAGTGAGGGTAAGATTAGTTGTTATAAAGTCTGCAGCGAAGTTGCCTGGATATTGGAACACCCACGACATTTGTTGGTGAAAAATGATAACATTGAGGTAATCTCTAAAGTGTCAAAGACAAATTAAAATAGGTATTTTGAAAACTGATAATAACATAGTATGGGCAAGACTAGTTTTTTTATACAAAGCTTTTCAATTACCTGATTATAATTAAATACAAAAATATTTGTAAAATAACATATTTGTTCATGATAACAATGACAAAGGAAAATAAATCGATGATGCCAAGAGTGAGAATCTGATTAAGTAAGACTTTGCATTTTTGTAAATCTTAGTTTCTGTTTGCGAATAACCAAACCTTCCAAAAACTAAATAAATATGCAAGAAAAGTGCAAAAAAAAAAATTAAATGAGAATTGCAATAGCATTAAAAATCTGAATTTGACAAAAATGCAAAAAATTTGCTATTTGCTATCACAACAATTATTTGCATCGCTTTTTCTGTTGAAGATCTACATCTATGTTGTCTAAGATAATAAACTGATTGTGTATTCATTTGCGAATAAGTTATCTCACAAGATAAAAATGTGATCAACGGTTACTTTCCTAAAACGTGTAAATGCAACACGTTCAATGATTTGATTTTAAATTGATATCAGCACAACTGAATAAAACTGAAAATTCTACGCTACATTTTTCTAATAAACTCATGGGATTCGTACCGAAGACCTCAAAGACTTTTTTCCTGCACGATGTATCCCGACCTCAATTCACCCTTAACAGTTTACAACAGAATTATACTTTACGAAAGAAGATACACCAGAGCATTAATGTCTACATTAATGTGGGATACAAAAACTATTATCATCAATACTTTTAACTTTTGTATAGTTATGTTTTCAATTTGCACTAAAACTTTTAAACATGAGTTTATTAATAATTGTAAATATATACTAACTTTAGCTTACGGTACGTATTTCAAACCCCAGAGACTAACTCTATCGTTGAATAGAAAACAACAATAAAACCACACCCACAAAGCTGATATATAATTTATTCATACAATTCATTACCTTTGTAGAGTAATTATTTGCCTAAGTTTTTCACAAGATACATATAAGAAAAGTCTTTGTTAATCCCTTTTGAGGAAATTGAGATTTTCACAGTTATTTAATGCATGACAGGATTTTCACATATCGTTGATTAATTTAGGAAAACACACCGATAACTAACACTTGATCTTGTCTTTGATTCACTGAAATAAAAACTTGTGCTAACCGCCACTCTGACCCAAGCATAATTGATACCGATTGACTGTTCGGTGACCCGTTTGCCTGCGGCCAGATTAAGGCCTTATGAGACAAGGTATTCATTGTATGTATGTATGCTAATCCAGAGTTGGAGAAAGTAATCCGGTTACATAGATTGATAGAGCGTCGCGTGTTAGACGCCCCTCGAGCGTCGCGCACTAGGACGGTGACGGCACAGAGCAACCCGCAGACGTTCGTTTTGTTGCTTAACATACAAGATCAGCAATATATAGGCTATATTGTGGACAGGCACCGAGACTTGTGTCTGACAATTTTATGTGCTGCCACACAGGAGACTGGGCGGAGACACCTAGACTCCTGTCTCAGCTGGTCACACTCTACTGGCACCGATCTAGGGGACGAAGTCGGACACATGAAACTTAGAACAGTGGGAAAGCGACGGAGAGGAAGGAAGGAGGGAGGTTGATAGAGGATGAGAGAGACTGAACGACACTAAGAGAGAGAAGGACAATACAAAAGAGTCAGAGAAAGAGAGAAAAAACGAGAGTAAGAGAGAGAGAGAAAGGGGGGGGGGTGGAGAGACTGATAGAGAAAGAAAGGGACAGAAAAAGAGACAGACACAAATAGACTCACAGAGAGAGGAGAGGGGGTGAGAGTGAGAGAGACAGAGAGAGAGAGAGAGAGAAAGAGAGAGAGAGAGTCAGACAGAGACAGACAGACAGAGGAAAGAAAGAAAGAGAGAAAGTGAGAGGAAAGACGGACATACAAAGAAACAAAAAGAAGGAGAGAGAGAGAGAGAGAGACAGACAGACAGGCACAAAAAAAAATAGAAAGAGAGGACAAGACGGGTGGAAACAGTTCACAAATCACCCTGCCCAAACTGGCGTGGAGGTGTGAAGACAACTCAGTAAACAAGTCTCAAGTCAAGATAGTCAAGATAGGTAATGATACAGTAATAGTCAGGATAGGCAATGATACAGTAATAGTCAGGATAGATAATGATACAGTAACAATCAAGATAGATAATGATACGGTAATCAGGATAGATAATAATACAGTAATAGTAAAGATAGATAATGATACAGTAATATTTAAAATATTTAATAATACAGTAATAGTCATGGTAGTTAATAAAACAGAAATAGTTAAAATATTTAATAACACAGTAATAGCCAGGGTAGTTAATAAAACAGTAATAGTCAAAATATTTAATAATATAGGAATAGTCAGGGTATGTAATAAAACAGCAATAGTTAAAATATTTAATAATACAGTAATAGTCAGGATATTTAATAATACAGTAATAGTCAAGATAAGTAATAATACAGTAATAGTCAAAACAGATAATGATACAGTAATAGTCAAGGTAGGTAATAAAACAGTAATAGCCAATATAGGTAAAATTATAACAGTAAAAGTCAAGATAGGTAAAAATACATTAATAGTCGAGATATTTAATAATACAGTAATGGTCAAGATAGTTAAAACAGTAATGGTCACGATAGGTAATAAAACAGTAATAGTCGAGATAGGTAATACAGCAATAGTCAAGATAGGTAATACAGTAATAGTCAAGATAGGTAATAAAACAGTAATAGTCAAGATAGGTAATAAAACAGTAATAGTCAAGATAGGTAATAAAACAGTAATAGTCAAGATAGGTAAAATTATAACAACAATAGTCAAGATAGGTAATAATTATTTCAGTAATAGTCAAGATATTTAAGAATACAGTAAAGTCAAGATTGGTAATAATACAGTAATAGTCAAGAGAGTTAAAACAGTAATGGTCAAGATAGGTAATAAAACAGTAATAGTCAAGATAGGTAATACAGCAATGGTCAAAATAGGTAATACAGTAATAGCCAAGATAGATAATAAAACAGTAATAGTCAAGATAGGTAATTAGTCAAACAGTTAGCAAGTGAAACCAGGATCAGCGTAGGTTCAGTTGAAAAGATTCTTCATGATCACCTCAATCTGAACAAGGTCTCAGCTCGATGGGTACCAAGGTTATTGACCGCTGATCAGAAGAAAGAGAGGGCTGATTGTTGCAAACATCTTCTTCGGTTAGAAGCAAATGACGACTTGTTCTTTCAGAAAATTGTAACCATGGATGAGACTTGGATCTATCAATTCGATCCAGAGCCTAAAAACGCGTCTATGCAATGGAAAAGACCCTCATCGCCCCCACCAAAGAAAGCAAAGGTCACACAATCAAGTGGCAAGGTCATGCTGTCTTGTTTCTGGGACTGTGAGGGCATCATAATGACTGACTACATGGAAAAGGGGAAAACAATCACTGGAGAGTATTATTCAGGGTTGCTAAAAAGACTGAGATCTGAATTAGTAAGAAGAAGACGGGGAGAGCTTCGAAACGGAGTCCTGCTTTTGCATGATAACGCTCCTGCTCATCGAGCACGACAAGCCGTTGAGACAGCTGATCAGTGTGGCTATGAAATTCTTCCCCATCCACCATATTCACCGGATTTAGCTCCATCAGACTTCTGTCTGTTCCCAAACCTTAAGAAATCCATAAAAGGGCGCCGTTTTGAAGACATTGAAGATGCGATTTCTGCTGTGGAAGAGTGGTTTCAAGCGCAAAATGACACGTTTTACTCTCAAGGACTTTTGAAGGTCAAGGACAGGTGGCAGAAATGTGTAACTATGCAGGGTGACTATGTAGAGAAATAAATGTAAGTGTGCCAAATTTTAAGTCTCTGGGTTTATTCCTTCATTGTCATGCTAAGAACATAGTGAACACCCCTCGTATAATATTTTTCTTTTAGTACACTATTTTATGTATGAACTGATAGGCATACCACTCGGGGTTTTATCAGTATCGCTCTGGTGTAACTCTTCGGGAAAATAGATCAGATGTATTTCATTTCCTAGAATTTATGCAAAGTTTCGTAGAATTCGATTATAATTATTCAAACTGTACTTTCTAGAGGCCTCAAACTAACTTGCAATATTTAACAAGGCAGGGATTTTATTTAAGTTCCCACGGTATTCCCGACCAGAAAAGATCTGAACCGCACACCTGCAGAATTACTAATTAACGATTTGCTGATAAGCCGAATGGCATAAGATGATAAAATGCTCACTACTATATTAGAAATATGGCATTGAGTTTTTACAAGAATTGCCAGCAAAGAATAAAACAACTTAGTTTTGTTAAGGTCGAAAACAATACGACATGTGATGCTATTCTCTTGCCAAAATGTTTTTTTTTATTATTTAAGTACATAAAAGAGAATAAAAAGTTGCAATTATCCTTACCGGGTTACAAAGAAATGTTCATAAAAACAGAACAAACAAAAAGAAGAAAAAAAAACAGAAAATGAAAAAGTGGTTCTGTTCTGGGGCTCTTAACGAAAAAACAACCCCCCCCCCCCCCCAATTTTTTTTAAAAAAAAAAACACAACAACAAACAAACAAGCACAAAAAACACAACCGAATTGTTTAGCTCTTCCAGGGTTTTTTTTAAGCCTCATCATCTCTCCTCTCTTTCTCCCTTCCGCTCCTCTTTCTCCTTCCATCTGCCGTTCCAAACTTTTACTTTTGTATTCTTATTCACTCCTATCCTATAGATTTTTTTTTTAATTAGAGGTGGGTAACATGTGGTGTGTATTTTCTAATACCTACATAATAAAATATTTTAACATTGCTTCACGAAAGAAGTCCATTGTAAGGCGCGTGTCAGGCCATGGTCCACTGGATCGCCTCAGAGTGGACTGTGGGAGCGATGCATCTACCTGGGGTGTCAAGACAGACACCAACAACTTTAAATAAACAAGACTGCAAAAGTGGTACAAAATATTTGCTTGACGTTGAATTTTTTAGAATTTTTTTTTTTTGTTTGCTTGTTTTTTGTGTTTGCTTATTTGTTTGCTTGTTTGTTTTTTTTGTTTTTTTTTTTTTTTTGGGGGGGGGGGGGGTTTTGTTTTTTTTTTTTTTCTACAATATAGCCTGTATAGTGCTGATGTTGGACGTTAAACCAACTCCATCTCTCTCTCTCTCTCTCTCTCTCTCTCTCTCTCTCTCTCTCTCTCTCTCTCTCTCTCTTGATTCAGTGTGTTCTAGGTTCTCCTGAGGCACTCCAATCTGGCGACAGGAGGCGTTTCAGCACAGGACATGAACAACCTGTTTACTGGCAGACTCTCAGCACAAACCACCCACACTGGGCACTTATTTATACCGAGAAGACCCGAAAAGACCCGAGAAGACCCGAAAAGACCAGAAAAGACACCCTAAAGACAAACCCAACAAAAACAACAAATTAACAACAACAACAACAACAACACCAACATGGTACATATAGAGGACGGATTCATGTCTTGTCCACGGCTCCCAGTTACCCCCAGTTACTGTACAGCTGTCATGTTTGCTCGACTGTGCAGCATTTTTTGTTATCGATCTGTTTGCAACAAAAAAATTTACAAATTATAACCAATAAATAAATTAACGATGCAAGTCTTTTCATGTCATTGGAGGGGGGGGGGGTCTTGGGGTAGAACATTGGGTCGGTGTCAGTAAAATGTGACTGGCTGAGACAGGAGTCATGGCATCCGCGCCGTGTCTCGTGTGTGACAGCGCATACAAATTGTCAGACGTTAGTCTTGGGGCCCGTCCACAATATGGCCTACATAGTGCTGATGTTGGACGTTAAACCAACTCAACAACAACATTCATGTCATTTAGAGTCTGCTCGAGTCTTATCAGGTCTTCTTGGTAAGAATAAGTACTGCTCACATTTCTAGCAGAGGGAGCTAGGCGTTATGTATCAGAGCCAAAAAGGTTCGAACAAATTGGGCTGGAACTTCTGTTGTTGTAGTTCTTGTTATTATTATTACTATTATTATTATTATTATTATTATTATTATTATTATTATTATTATATGATTATGATGATGATGATGATGATGATGATGATGATGATGATGATGATGATGATGATGAT
>RQTK01000693.1:251083-274366 GCA_003991915.1 Elysia chlorotica | reverse complement strand
GTATATATATATATATATATAAGATAATTGTGATTAAAAAACTAAACGAAGTGTAAGATAAATTCATTAAACAGAAAACAAAATAAAACAAAAAGTTAAAAAAAAACGGAAATGAAAAAATGACATTGTCAAATTCATAAAAATTAAAAAAAAATTGTAATAAGAGTCAAAATAATATATATCATTCGCCGTTTTGGCATCGCCTTGCGCACCTATAATTCCGAAAAAATAAGTACCAAATCTTTGATGTTTTATAATTGTTCAAAATACCCAAAATAGCCCGCTAAAAGATAGGGCAGTTTAAATCGTTGCAGGGTAAGCTGATCACAGGATAAGGAGTTTTGCAGAAGCACAAACAGCCCTTCAAGAGGGGTACAAAGAACATCCATTTTCTTTCCGAAAAAATGCGCTTGTCTAATACAATAATTATGACGGCTACTTTTGGGAAATTTAAGTATTGCAATTTGATGGAACAGGAATATGGTAGGCATTTTTCTCATGCGCGTCGAACACTTTAGTATGGATTAGGAAAAATATCCATCGTGCACACGTGTTAAGCTTGTTGTCATGGAAAGGGAAATATTGTTTTGTCTTCAACGTGTACATTATTTGGATGACTTTTATATTGAGTTTGTGTTTCTGTACAACTTCATATCCTGTGATGTTGGTCATCGTCTGAAAATCACTCTCTCAACCCAACCCTGTCATATCTATGCTAAATTATATTAGAAATGATGCACTTTTACCCTTGGTGTGCTAAAGGGAACTCCGTTCAAAAGTGCAACTTGGCCCCCTATTTTTGTTTTTTGAATCCTTTGAGATAAAACTTTTCGTAAGGCCTTTTTTGAAACTCACCAATTTCATTTTCCGATGGGTCGTAGTACGCATTCACTTCATGTGGCGGCATAGCCCAGCTGTGTGAATAAATAAAAATTTCAATAAATTTAACCAAATAACACAATTTAGTTTTCGCGATTTTTTATGAATTAGTTTTGAAATTATTTACAAATTATGATGTTACGCATTCCGATTTTAATTCATTAGGTTAGCCAAATATGACAGCCCAGCTTTCAAGAGTTTTAGAGACTTGTAGCTTTGTTACTTAGACCACTTTGTCCTCTTTACCTTTTATAACTTTCAAAACAAAATTAAAATTAAATAGATTCTATTTTCAATCGACACAGTAATAATTTTAAGATATCTCCATTTTTTTAGTTAAAGAGGTAAAGCAATAAAAAAAACCTATATCTTGCTTAAGACAGGCAAATAGCGAAATATATGGGAGACTTCATAAAGCATAAACAGCTTGGCCTAGAATCGAAGCCCTTAGCTCAATATGATAAAACTTGGCAAGGCAAAGTCATACATGTACTCTTACTACTGAACCAAACCGACGCATATCAAATTAGACAAATTAATAACATCCTGCTTGTAACGTGCTTAATTTCCCTAAAATTTATATAGCCTTCCTGCTTGTGCAAAGTTTTAAGAGGCCAAAACATTTTTTTGTATTATTATACGCCTAAAACAACATTCTTGGGCCATTTTTTGTTAAGAAATTTAATTATTTTCTAGAATTTATATGGTACTTACTCATTTGAATCGATGGGCTCCTTCAATTTGCGTAGAAATTCAATTAATCCAGTCCAAAATTGAGTTAGCCTATTTTGATAGTAGTTGTTTGTTGACATTGTCAGCTGCCAAAAAATTAATAATGATATTAGATAAGTAGCATTAGCAGTTGTTGTTGTTTTTATTTAGTAGTAGTAGTAGTAGTAGTAGTAGTAGTAGTAGTAGTAGTAGTAGTAGTAGTAGTAGTAGTAGTAGTAGTAGTAGTAGTAGTAGTAGTAGTAGTAGTAGTAGTAGTAGTAGTAGTTTTTGTTGTTGTTGTTGTTGTTGTTGTTGTTGTAGCAGCACCAGCAGCACATTTGCAGTGATAGAGAGTGTTAGTACTACAGCAACTTTAGCCGATTAGTGCCCTAATGGCAGCCTAAGTAAAATAAATTGTTCCTTCTGTCTTTGATAAGTAATATTTCCACATAATTATACTTTCCATTTCAAATATCTTGCGTCATTGTCGCCCCTTTATTAAATTCCCGCCCCTAGCCAACTATCTTTCTCCATCCGTTTACACATATCTTTTTTAGGGGATATCACAAACGTTTCTGTACTTACATTTTTATATTTCTCAGAGAAATACTCGTCGTTAAAGTTGGTGTCAGGATAGCCAACTTTTCTGCCCATGGCTTCAAGCTACAAATAAAAAAACAACAACAAGGAAACCATTTAGAGAATCGAGATAAACAACTGATTGTTTTTGTCAAACTATTGCTCATTATGTAAAGCCTTTATATCTAGAGTGGTTAAAAAGGGAGCATGATTAACAATAATGTTAATATCTGTCGATACACATGACTCATAGTGTCAACCTGGTACTGCCTTCATCAGATAGATGTGTCTACTTTGAATATTTTGTAATTCAATATGGATATTTTTAGAACGTAATTTTGTTCGAAAATTCATTGCAACTGAGTCTTATCAGTGTGTGTGTTTTTTTATGTGTGTGTGTTTTTTTTTTCGCATCTTGTTTCTGTTACCCTTACTCTCTTCTTATCAAGATCAACATTTGATTACATTCAGGAAGTAAGTTGTAGAGTTTTTTTTCACAGTTCATTCTTTAGTTTGGTTGCATGTTCTAATATGGCTTATAATTATGTGCTTTACGTTGGTAAACAAATGGAGCTAACTCTATATTGATGTTGGGTGGGAGAGAAATGAAAAAATTAAAATATATATGAAAAAGTAGGAGAGAGGCAGGAGGCATAAACATAGAGAAAGAAAGAAGAGGGAAAGACAAAACAGACAAGACGATAGTAACAGTCTAACACTGTAGCCGTTACCTTCTGGAAAGCCTCTGCCTTTGTCTTGTCCGTCATCCAGTTAGCGTCCTCCAGGATCTTGCGGAAAGACTCCTTCAGGTGTTGGATCATCACGTCCATCTGGTCAGTGGGGAAAGGTCAGTCTACATCTACAATAATGGACATGTATTTCTCCACAATGACCACTTACTATGCGTTACATCACTGGTAAGTAGGGAAAGGTCAGTCCACATGGACAATAATGGAAATGTATTTTTCTGCAATGACCACTTACCATGCGTTACATCACAGGTTAGTGGGGAGAGGTCAGTCCACATGGACAATAATGGAAATGTATTTTTCTGCAATGACCACTTACTATGCGTTACATCACTCTTCAAAGCGGAACAGCTAGTGTATTATGGAAAATATAACGTTTTACAACACTTATAAGAGACGACGACTCTACAGACAACACATCCCTTCACCACAGCTGAGATTCAATAAAAAAGAAGACGAGGATAACTTCAAACAACTCCTCCAAAGACACACATACACCTACACACAAAAGAACAAAATTCGGCAATGTAAATTACCAATGCGAAGAAAACATAATTGAAAATAAAATGGCAGCCCTAAAATCGATCCCAACCAATTCTATAAACTTTTAATTCCAACCTTAACAACAGAAATAAATGCAATAAAAATATTGCTCGAACGAAATATGTAAAAACACAGTCAAAGAAAGACAAGCAACAATGAAAAAAGTTACATACAATAAAGCAGAAGAGAGTCTCCTTAAATACAGAAGTCACACCCCGGTAAGGGAAAACCATCAAAACAATAATAAATATCAGACTAAGCTTTCACCTTCAGAAAAAAAATATCTGCTGAACGAAAACAAAGCGAGATAAAAGAAAACAGATAAACAATAGACCGTGTTATACACTAGAAAATAATATTTAAAACATCAACAGTAGATTAACAGACAAGAATAGTGTAGCAGCAGCAGAGTCATAGAAGTAAAACTACAACTCCTTTAGAGAAGTAACAAACCTATATCAAAATCTGCTAGATCTCATCCTAGTGTATCATTAAAAGAAGCGAAAAATTTTACCAAGAAGCAAAGCTAGAATTAAGTTCGAATGATTATAAAAAGTAAAGACAGGACTGGGCCCTAGTGAACTAGAAAGTAAAACGCAATCACTACAATAGAAGACGACAAGTTATGTAGACAACTTTACCCCCAAAGGAATATTTTTCCGCGATATCGTCCCAGATAACAGCTTATCCACACATTACTTAGCCAGAATCCGCATCCACCCACCCTCTCTCTCTCTCTCTCTCTCTCTCTCTCTCTCTCTCTCTCTCTCTCTCTCTCTCTCTCTCTAAACAATAAAGAAAAGAATAAAAAATCAAGACTGGTCAGTCAGTGACAAAACGTTGTCCCAGACAAAACAAGACACTCCTTGAAGAAAGTGGACTCATTAGAATTAAGCCAAAGATCCTGGCTACTATCATACCTACCACCCCCTCCCCCGCCCAGAAATTGGTTAATGTGTTAACAGGAAAAGAGCCAAACTAATCCAACACTCTGAGACCAAATTGCTGGGGGGAAACAACAAGGTAACGCCTTACGTATTGTTTCGAGTCTTCAGAAAACTTTCTGCGGGTGAACTCCTTGGCAATCCCGAAAGAAAACACGGATGTTGTGGCACTGAGACAGGTTTTCCATCTTGGCGGCTCTTCCATCTGCCCCATTGCAACCTGAAAAAATTAACAGCAGAAAATGCATCACGCGGTAGAGGGGCGTGAATTCCTCGTTTGACGTACACAATTTATTCAAATATTAAAATGGCAGTGCGCTATAAGATTAAGTTCGATTCAAATAACTATTTAAGAAAATGTCACACAAAAATGTATTTTTCGAATTGCTCTTTAACCATATATATTGACTTAGTTGACTTTTTATTCAGTGCTTTACTCGTCAACAACATCAAACTTTCAGAAAATGTTAACTCTTGGTACATTTTAGGCAAGGCAAATAATAGTTTATTTTATTTTAAACAAATTGTAACATTAATATATTGAAAAAGCATATTTTTTTAAAAGAGGTCCGATTTCGTATGAATGAAAACGGAACAGCGGATGCTTGAATCGACTGGAAACATTCTGTGGGCCTTGTTTTGATCTTAACCTTTTCATCTCCCAATAATTGCTCTTATTCCCCAACATTGGCAATAAAATTACTGCTCCAATAAAGTTGAAAATAAAGTTTCTGTTCCGTATTGAGTTTTTGTTTTGTTTTGTTTTATGCGAGTTTTGGTTACAACACAAAAGGATCGAGGTTTTACAACACAATGGTTCAAGAAAATATCACATCACTTTGCAGCAATTTCATTTATTTCAGTATTGTTGAATTTTGACTTACTTACTCCTGTCATTACTTTTTTAATTAAAAAAACATGAGAATCTCTCATCATCAACTTTTTACAGACGAAAGAGAATAAAATATCGGGAAACTATGCTTAATATTTCAAATTTTGGTGTGCTTAGTGTCATAGGAATAATTTGATCATTGAAACAAAAGTCAGAATAAGTCTACTCTAACACTGTATCATCGCATCTTTCAATTTTGCTATCTAGGGACTAATATCCTGGACAAGATTATACCCAGAAATGTTTAAAGTTTGATAGATTTAGAAGTAAAGACAAAAACAACCCCCTGCCCTTCCCCTACCATATATAAACAAATTATCAAGTAACTCCAGTCTGAGGATGTAGTCTATACAAGATGCAGCGGATTACGATACCTTCCCCCACTCCAGGCTTATCTCCCGCATTCTCTTGGTCAAGCCTACTATCCTGGGCATGGCAAACTTGAACCCGTACAAGTTCATGAGGGTCCTGGTGATACAAGCATAGTAGGGTAGTACAATCTCAGCTTTCATGGATTCCTAAATCTTAACATCCATAAAAGACATGAAGAAAATTAAAATAATCGTAGGAAAGTTCCTTAAACTGATATCAACACTTTTTGTACGATAATTAAGATAGGGAAACAGATTTATTAAAAAGGCCAACATAGTAAATTATTAGTTTACATCTTTTAAGTTTACTAATGAATGGGCAAAGAAACGGAGGAATTATGTTAGATTTGACCCTAAACACTTCTGCTACTCGGTCTACAGCTCTACCTACTTGGCTATCTGGCGTCTCCATTCACATTATCACGTCTAAGTTTGTTATCTGAACAAAGCACGAGGTGCAGACAAGTTGGTAGACGGAAATATTTTTTTTGTAAAAAAGAACTGTCTATCCAAAGTTGTTATGGGAGACGATAAAAAAGGAACAATTTTAAAGGCGGTTGTAAATAGTGCAACATAGTTGCACCCCTCATCCCCAAAGGACAAAAAACACACTTTAAAGCAAGATTTCTTTTTTTCGTCACAAAATTCCATCATCTCGTAGCGCAATCTTTTACAAGAGCGAAGCGGCATGTTTTGATGTAGCAAGCGGTATGTGCTGTGGTACTATGTTGACACTATTTTGTACCTAGAAATGGAGATAGTGAGCTTACACACTGATGTTGTTCAATTGTTTCAGCCCTAGATAATAAACGAGGCTGTAAAACTAACAAAATAAACTTTACGGGAATTACCTTTTGTCCGCAGCAGCAAGAACACCCTCCAGTTTCTCAAAGAAAGATGGGAAATATACGGTAACATCCTGATCATCATCCAAGGTCACGTTAGACAAGGTGAAGGCTGCCCGTACTCCCCTCGGAATGTCTAGCTGTGAGGCGACAAGTGGGAAAAAAACGTGTAAACATGTGAGTGGGTTTTTGCGCAGTTTTTGAGCAGATTTGTAACTTTCCGAGATTATATTGTTGAATACACAATGATCTATATTAAAAAATAGCTTCACTTTTTGGTCGTTCTGGCAATGAAATTACTGCTCCAATGGACTTGAAAGGAACGTTTCTGAGTTTCTTACTGGCCCTTTCGATTTTATTCGATTCCATTTTTGTTACAACACAAAGCGATCGTGGTTTTACAACACGATAGTTCCGGAAAATATCACCATCTAACTGCGATTGTTTTTTTCTTAGTTTAATTCAATAACTCACATAAGAGTAGTTCTGTCTCAGAGCTCCAAGCGTCGTGGGATTGTACATCTTGGAAAAGTCTCGCCTTTGCTCCTGAGGAGTTGTTATCTGTAGAAACAAAATTAGGTCTAAACTTGGGGAAAATAACTAGCCTTTGTATGATTTTATCTTATTTAGATTTGCGTCCCCTCTATTTACTCAAAAATATTCTGCGTAGACGCTGGCTGTTGTAAAGCTAAACGTAAAGCAAAATTATTAATTAAACCATGGATCTCCTGCTCGGAAAACCCAGCACTCTATCGATTGATCTATTTGTACTGTCTCTCTCGGTATGTTAAAAAAAATCAAAAGTAACGATTCAATGCATCAGTATAATTTGTTTTAGACAGACATACGCGAAAAACAACAACAACAATATTTTCCAGTTGACAAACAAACCCGCATTCCCCAGTTGTATTTTCTTGACAAACAAACAAACGTACATTCCCCAGTTGCATCTCCTGGACAAACAAACAAACGCACATTCCCCAGCTGTATCTGCTTGACAAACTAAAAAACCCACATTCCCCAGTTGTATCTATTTGATAAACACACAAACCCACATTCCTGGCTTGTATCAGCTGGACAAACAAACAACCCCAGATTTCCCAGATGTATCTCCATGGCAAACAAACAAACCCACATCCCCCAGTTGTATCTGTTTGACAAACTAACAAACCCACATCCCCCAGTTGTATCTTTTTGACAAACAAAAAAACCCCAATTCCTGGTTTGTATCTGTTTGAAAAACAAACAACCCCAGATTTCCCAGATGTATCTCCATGGCAAACAAACAAACCCACATCCCCCAGTTGTATCTATTTGACAAACTAACAAACCCACATTCCCCAGCTGTATCTTTTTGACAAACTAACAAACCCACTTCCCCCAGTTGTATCTTTTTGACAAACAAACAAACCCACATTCCCTAGTTGTAACTCCTTGACAAACAAACAAACCCACATTTCCCAGCTGTATCTTTTTTACCAACAAACAAACCCACAATACCTAGTTGTATCTTTTTTAAAAACAAACAAATCCACATTTCCGTTGTATCTATTTTACACACAAACCCACATTCGCCAATTGTATCTCCAAGTCCAGTACAGCAGAGGCGTCCTCAGCAGCAACATTCTCATCAGCTCCCAGTGCGACAGCCACGTCCTTGAGCCTCTTCTCCCAAGCCTGAAGGACAGTGTCGTTGCGAGGTCTGAGCAGATACTCTCTGGAAAGACTCAGGTGGGGATCCACGAGCTGACATGGTAAGAATGCACTTTATCTTTTTTTAAAAACAAACAAATCCACATTTCCGTTGTATCTCCTTGACAAACAAACCCACATTCGCCAATTGTATCTCCAAGTCCAGTACATCAGAGGCGTCCTCAGCAGCAACATTCTCATCAGCTCCCAGTGCGACAGCCACGTCCTTGAGCCTCTTCTCAAAAGCCTGAAGGACAGTGTCGTTGCGAGGTCTGAGCAGATACTCTCTGGAAAGACTCAGGTGGGGATCCACGAGCTGACATGGTAAGAATGCACTTATTGCTAGTTGCTTTCGATACTAAATATGCAGAAATATATAACCAACAAATACTGCTACTATTTCTTTTGCTGTGGTGAAATTTAGATAATGTAATTAAAACAGCTGGATGACTGGGGCAATTTTTTAGTAAATATAAATTTAATATGGATGATAGAAATAAAAAAGGACAGCCGATTAGTAGGTTAATTCGACCTCTACTACAACTAACAACCACAACTACTATTGCTATAACACAACAACTACTGCTAATGCTGCTACTACTACTACTTCTACTACTACTACTACTACTACTACTACTACTACTACTACTACTACTACTACTACTACTACTACTACTACTACTACTACTACTACTACTACTACTACTACTACTACTGGTGCTGCTGCTGCTGACTAATATTACTACTAGTTCTTCTACTATTATTACTACTGCTGCTGCTGCAGCTGCTTTTCACAATGACTTCTACTGATATTAATACCAATATCACCCCACCATAACCTCTCTTTCTCTTAGTCTCTCTCTTTATCAATCAATCTATCTATCTATCTATCTATCTATCTATCTATCTATCTATCTATCTATCTATCTATCTATCTATCTATCTATCTATCTATCTATCTATCTATCTATCTATCTATCTATCTATCTATCTATCTATCTATCTGGCTATCTATCTATCTTTCTATCTATCTACATGTATCTATATATCTTTTCATGCATCTACGTACCGTTATGACACGCCGTGAAGAGTTCATGATGTCTGTGCTGACGCTGTAAGAAAAGAGAGGATCAACAGAGGCAGCCATATATCTTTCATTGACATCATCCAGGTCAAAGCTGGCTTCCCCTGTCCAGTTCCTGCCGAGTAGTGTGGGGAATTCCTTGGCCTGTGGGGTGTCCAGGTATGGCTGAAGGCCAATCTCCTCCATCTTTTCTAAAATAGGAACATAGAAGAATGAGAGAGAAACAACTGGGCAGTAAATACTGCATTGAAATAGCGTGCGATTAGATTAGGTGTTAGCCATGTTATTCTTATATCTCATATCAAAAGATAAGTCGTAAGCTTAAACAACGCTGTACATTCGACGCGACGAGAGATGGTATATCAATGTTGCTGCTGGATACGCTTGGTCCCACTAAGTCTAAAATGTAAAGATAGTCAAATACTCTTTAGAAGAGGCTGGGGAGCCAAGAGTTAGGGACCTCTACTGCTAGGTAAAGATTACAAAGAGCCCTACCCCTCTATCCCCATGCGTATGCTCTAAGCATGCTGTTACTTTTTTAAAATTTTACATAACTCCCTCTATAGTTTTGGACGATATAGACTAACAAAATGTCAATTCACCCCTAGTAACATTTAGGTGTTTAGCTTAAAACAAAGCTAGATCCATTTTGTATGTTCCTCACCCAAGTCCATGCAAGACTGGTAGTAGTTCTTGGCGTTGATGATGTAGTCCTGGTCTTCAGGTGTGGCCTCTTGTGCCAGAAAAGCTTTCGGGAGTTGGGAGATCAAGGGGTCAGAGGAAACGAGAACATGCTAAAATACATTTCTCAATTCGTTTTTTTTTAATTAAATGTACTGCCAATTTTTAATCTACCAAAAACCACACCTCACATAAAACGATTATTATAGTCAGGAAAACTGCGAAAAGATTCTTGGAGAACGTTAAAAAACGGATACTCAAAAAGTGGCCAAGGCATCCATGACGGAGCTCTCGGTAGTGTCGGATTGATGGTAGGCCCTGGGCCCTCTTTTACAAACGCTCCGCCCTCCCATTACTATCCAAGTGAAATAAAGAGCAATAAACTGCAAAAACAACAATTAGACGCAACAATAAAAATGCAAATATTATTTTAAATTAAACATCAAGCACAGCTGTAAAATTTAAACAGACGATTTTTAGTAAGGCGTTATAGATTATTTTAAGTATTGTTTCAACCGGACCTATTGTGTCGTTTATGAACTTGAGAGAACAAAATCCAACAAAGGAAGTTCGCACACAAAGTATTTGACAAGATTTTCGGACTTGTGGAAAAATAAGTTTTAAGTGAAAGAATAATAAGAACCAAAGAGTCCGGCAGTGTATGCCAAGCTAACTGGAGTTTTATTTTTATGATTCATGAATAAAAATGGTCCATTTAGTGATATGTAACACTTATGGCCAATAAAAACAAAACAAAAAGTGATGCTTGAAGATTTACAGGAGCTTCTTAAGCACAAAACCTTATAAGTTTGTAAAGGCTAGAGTTAAGACCATATTCCTACCATGGGTGAACAGTACAACGGTTTGTAGTCAAAGATAACAGACAAAAACCACAACAGCGCCAACGGTTCCTCCGACGGTGCACTCTTTCCCGACGAAGTAGAAAAAAAACGCATGAAAAAGCCGTTGAAAGACTTCTTACATTTCAAGATCTCGTCGTTCTTGTCCTCCAGTATTGAGAAGGAGTTTACGCGAGTCTTCCCATCCGGCATCACAGCAGTCTTAAGGAAGTTTCCTCATTATTTTTGGCATTAATTTTGGCATTAAGTTTGGCCTATGCTTTTGAGCACGTGGTTGATTTAGGTACATGCACTATCTATCCATGTACTTTTCATTTTGATAACTACTATCTTGATTCACTATCTAAATCTTACTATCCGCTCAATTTAACTTGTGTTTCTTTGTCTTTGATGCATATTGAACTTTTGCTTTAATAAAGGAGTATATTTTTGTGGTAACTTAAAAGTCTCTTCTGACTGAGTTCTATCCTTGTCAGTCCGTTTTAGTGTGTTTACCGCTCTACATAGGTAGGGAGCAGTGGGCATTGAACCTCACTGTAAATACTCAAACGAGCTCAGAGTGTAAACTCTCTAGGATTGCACGGTCACTTAGGGACGCTACCAATAGTACCATAGTGCTGACCTGCAATCAACGTAGAAGTAGAGAGTAAGAGAAGAAGTAACCACATATCCCCGGAGTGGGTGGGTTCTACTTCATTAAGGTTTTTTTTTTATAGTGTGTCCAGGAAGGTTAAAGTGTCTGGCTACCAGTTGGTCTCGGTTGTTGTTAATGGCGAATCTGTGATTTGTGAAGCGATTGCGTAATGTTTGTGATGTTTGTCCTACATATTGTTTGTTGCATTTGGTGCAGGCGATGTGGTATATGACGTTGTGGTGTATTATGTAGTGATAAAAAGAGGAGGAGTAGGAGCAGGAGGAGGAAAAGGAAGAGGATGGTGATGACGATTATTACAATGATAAGTATAGATATGATATTGATGATGATGATGATGATGATGATGATGATGATGATGATGATGATGATGATGATGATGATGATGATGATGATGATGATGATGATGATGATGATGATGATGATGATGATGATGATGATGATGATGATGATGATGATGACACTAACAAGACAACTGTTAATTTAGAGAATAAAAATACAGTATTCTTACTTTTTTTATTACATTCAACTGTATTGCAGATGTTATTGTCCTCTGGGGAAGGTAAAAGACATTAAGGCATATAATACTTAGGGACGCATCACCTTTATTTTGTTAATACAGATTTTAATGTTCTTTAGATTTAGTAATAGTTACAATTTTAATATAAATAAATATGCAATTATTTTTTGCCCAATTTTATCAATTTCACATGAAAATTTTTACCAAAAGGTAACCATAAATTTATGTATGTATACAAAATTACATTTTCTTTCTAAATGTATTTTTAAACAATATGCAATAATTAATAAGTAGAAACTTATCCTAGGCTTGCCAAAACTTAAAAAAAAAACGTTTCAATCATTAGAAGGTAGGATACAATACTGAATTTTTATTAATTTTTTTATAGAAATAGCATTAATTTCAATGCAACGTCTTGTTTTTCTATCTACATTATAATTTATTTCTATTTACTGTCTTGGCTCCTTGTTCCTACCTTTATATTTGAAGTAGTAGACGATGAACAGCGCCAAGAAAACCTCTTTCGCGATTTAGAATAATATGAGCATGAAGATGAGGCATTTCTGGCTAGTGATGAACGATCTCTTCTCGGAGAAACTGCGGAGAAAATGAGATAAGAATGAGAAATATTAGAAGGTAGGATACAATACTGAATTTTTATTAATGAATCACAGAAATAGCATTAATTTCAATGCAACGTCTTGTTTTTCTACCTACATCATAATTTATTTCTATCTACTCTCTCGGCTCCTTGTCCCTACCCTTATATTTGAAGGAGTAGACGAAGAACAGCGCCAAGAAAACCGTGGTCGCGATGTAGATTAAGATGAGCACGAAGATGAGGCATTTCCGACCGGTGCTGCACGATCTCTTCTCGGAGAAACTACGGAGAAAAGGAGATAAGAATGAGAAAAAGTAAGAGGTTTTAGTCTTTTTGTTTTGTTGTATAACGTCCATGGTCAGCATCCTACAGGCTACATTGTGGACGAATTCCAAGGTTGACATCTGTCAATGTTCCCTTACGGGTTTTGTTCACTTCATTCGATAACGATTTTGAAAGATAATAGTGACCCCCACTCCATTCCAACACTCCCTTTTTATAGACCACCAACCACCTAAAAAAAAAGACTAATTAATATATTTTTTAAAAGCAACAACCTTGATGAAAATCGCATCACCCGCACGGACGGACGGCGGTTTAAATTTGATATAAATCTCTAATTTAAAATGGTGAAAAAACAAGTATATAAATAACGTAAAAGAAACATTTGAAAGCATAGGCAAAGATAGATAACCCAAAATACGACATGACTTTACTTAAGTCTCTCTCTTACCCTCTCGAATTTTATAATAGTTTTCATATAATTATCATTTCTATAAAACTGTTCATTAAAAAAAAAATTAGTTCGACGTTCTATCTCTTGAACTAGTTGGTTGTCCTACCAGACTATGCGGCAAAAGTCTACACAACAAGAATGGCATTCATCTGCCGCTTTAACTCTTCTTATCATTTAAGATTGGTTGTCTAGAGTTGGTTTACAATCCTAATCATGTTACAATTACGAAATCTTAAGCTTCTTTTACAATGATTTGTTGACATTAATTGCGATTTTTTTCCCTTAAAGTTGTAAGTCATTTTGTCTGTGCTTATATTTCTTTTTTCCTGGAAATATTTTGTCCATTACTTTTACAATTTTACTTTCCCTCCCCTCTCGGTCTAGTTTTCATTTGAATTAGCTCAGAATTTTCGTCTTTAAAAACAAGTGTCTCTTTATAGAAACACGTACTATTGTAGTAATCATACTTTCCTCAAACCTTATTCTTGTTGGTAATTATGTTAAAATTGTAAAAAAAAACAACAACAACAACCAAACCAACCCAACAAAAACAAATGACAATGCCATTGCGTGAATAAATTTATAACATACTAACCACCCAAGTTATTTGTGCAGAATTATACACCAGATACAAACAAATTGAGAAAACAGATTCTATCCTCAGCACTTGGTTTGTAATGTGAAGGGGATCAGAAGGTTAAATATATTTTATATTACACGGACATCTATTCTAACATTCGGACCGAATGTACCGGTATCGTCGTCAGTTTTTTTTTTTTTTTTTTTACCATCGACCTCACCTGCATCAGTAGAGCGGGCCTTTGATTTAATCGCATCTCTAGGTTGAGACGAAGACAATTATACTTATAGATGCGATAAAATTATTACCCTGTGTCATTGTGTTATCAAGATTGGTTCAGTCAACAACATCGATATCAATTGACCGCGATGAGTGATTTTTTTAATAATAAAATTGTGTCTAAACAATAGTACTCATCTCTCTATCTTCACATCGAGTCCTCAACCATCGCAATTTTTCATCAAGTAATGCTTCTGATTGCCCTTGATTTTAGTTTACTGCTTCACTCAGGTTTTTGGACACGGCAGGGATATAAAATGTTTTTTTAAAGGTTATACTTATTACTAATAGAGATAAAGCTTGGATTTTGGGACACAATGCGCATCTAAAATGGTAAAACATAGTTGTAGAGATAGAAGTTTAAAGCCAAAAAAGCTAAACAAATTAAATGTGATACAAATGGGTGCACCACTTAAAAGGGCATATCAATAGTCTTGATAACTCACGCTAGGATATTTACAGGATTTCTTTGTAGATAACATTTCTTTTAGATCCATTTTACCCCCTTTTTCGATGATAGTCGACGTAGGTCTATATAGAATTTAAATTGGGTTCGAATGTTTTTAAACCCCGAAAGATCCCCATTCGATAGATCTAGAATTCAGTATTATAACCCGAGCAGAGCCCCGCACGTGAACATGTTGAATGGAAAGAATAAAAAAAAATTATGTGTAGATCTATGAGTAGATGTAGTAGAAGTCTTGATCTAGTTATTTGATTTAGCTTTTAGATCCATGTTTATCCCCTTTTCGATGATAGTCGAGGTAGATCCAGATAGAATTTAAACTGCGCTCGAATGTTTTTAAACCCCGAAAGATCCCCATTCGATAGATCTGGAATTCAGTATTATAACCCGAGCAGAGCCCGCACGTGAACGTGTTGAACGGAAAGGAAAAAAAAAAGATTATAATAAGTTCACATTAAAATTTTTTTTAATGGGTTTAAGAAATACTCCTTCTAGTTGAACTCAATAAATATAATGTCACGTGCTAAGACAACAGGTAAGATTATCAGATATTTATCTGGGGAGCCGCCGCCGTATAATATCCTCCTTGGGAAAACGAAATCACATACAGTATAGTAGTAGAGACTGAGAGAGCTCTAAGTATCAGAAAGTTCTAATTATTCTAATTATTCTAATTTTTTATTAAGAATAAATGCATGTGTGTCCCTGTTTCTATTATAGTGATAATTTTTTTTTCAATTTGGTCAAGGCGGCGAACTTGTGTGGGTGTATGTGTGTGTGTGAGAGAAAGAGATAGAGAGAGAGAGAAAGAGAGAGAGGAAGAGAGATGGAGAAAAGATGCACACCCCAGTGGGTAGTGCTCCGAACTAAATAGCTGGGTTAATCCTAAGTTCGAATCTCATGTTGTACATTGTACCTCCATCACAGCATTATTATGGTTGTTCGGGAAACTCCGTGTAACTAACACGAATCAGTCATGACAACAATGAAATCTAGATCCCAAATGGTGCTTTATAAAAAAATGCGGCGCCACGCTATGGTCTGAAAATTGATTCTTTCTTCAATTATTTATAGATGAAAAAGTTTTAACGGCTTAACTTTACAATGGTGATTTGGTCCTTTTTGTGACACTATAAATTAGACATAAGAAAGTGGCCTTTAAACACGACCCAAGTAATTATTTTAATACCCCTTCTCTCTCTATCAATTTCTCCGTCTCTGTTTCTGTCTCTCTTCCTTTTCTCCGTCTCTGTTTCTGTCTCTGTTTCTGTCTCTCTTCCTCTCTCTCTCTCACTCTCTCTCTCTCTCTCTCTCTCTCTCTCTCTGTCTGTCTCTGTCTGTCTCTCTGACTGACTCTCCATGTCTTCCTCCCTCTCTCTCCCCTCTCCCCCTCTCTCTTTCCCCTCTTTCTCTTTCCCAGTTCTCCCTCTCTCTGTCTCTCTCTGTGTCTCTGTCTGTCTGTCTGTCTGTCTGTCTGTCTGTCTGTCTGTCTGTCTGTCTGTCTGTCTGTCTGTCTATCTCTATCTCTCTCTCTCTCTCTCTCTTTCTCTCTCTCTCTCTATCTCCCTTTGTCTCTTTCCCCTCTTCCCCTTCTCTCTCTCTTTCTCTCTATCATGGACACACACACACACACACCGTTTGGTGTGTAAATATCACCAGATACTTTCTAAGGCGCCGCACAATGGACTAGGCATCCGAGCACTTATTTTCTGCGAAATCTCTCTGTCTTATTGATACTAGGATTGGTCCGGTTTATGTATCACTATCTACGGTTTGCTGTGTCTTGTGAAATAGGAAATACACAGAAATCTACGATCGACGAATTGTATGTCTCTCTCAAGATTAGACCAGCATCACTATGATAGCACGCACTCCAACTTCAGTTGACTAGTGACAGAGGAATAGAGTCGAGAGAGAGAGAGAGAGAGAGAGAGAGAGAGAGAGAGAGAGAGAGCGCAGTGGGTAGTGCTTTAAACAAACAAGCGTGATATATCCTATGTTCGAATCTCATATGGAACCTCCTTCACTGCTTTGTTATAGTTTTTCTGGAAATCTAGAGTACTTAACGCTAATCAGCCCAGCTTGTAAAAGGTTGAGAGACAAAAAAACTCTCATAGAGATTGCATGGTAGTTGAAACTTCCCAAGGTTTCTACATTTAAACCTGTTTGACCTGAAAGTTTGTACATTAATTTAGAAAACTCTTTACCCAGAAGGTACTGAGTTTCCTTACATCTTTAGTATGTTTATCTTTAAAATATTCACAATAGAATGTCTTTGTTAAAACTGTTAAACTGTTTTGTAATTTTGGCCCATGGTCTTTAATATTGAATAAGGTTTTCAATTTCAATTTTTAATATTTCAATTTCGACAGAGTGCTTTACAAAGACGAAAGCACCAGCTGAACTCCGTGTCTCCTGTTTATAGTCCAGAGTATTGTTCACTGAGCCACCTGAAGCTCTAACAACAACAGCAACAATAACAACGACACCATTATCAGTATCACTACCGCAACTACATTCAACAGTGAGAACGACAACTACAGTACATTACCATATCCACCAGCACCACCACTACCACCACCACCACCAAAAACAACAACAATGAGAACAAAAACAATAATAAGAACAACAACAACAACAGCAACAACAATAACATCAATAGAAAAAACCAATAACGAAAACCAATGCTAACAATTAAATCATCAACACCACCACCATCACCACAAACAAAAACAAGGACAACAACAAACAAAACTGCTCACGTGATTTGGTCAGTGTAGAGAACGCTCTTGCTGCCGCTGATGCTGGGCGGTAACTATCAATCGACATGGTTACCTCCGGTAGGTGGCGCTGCAGGGTGAGAGAATAAGGGGTAAAATGAAAGGGACAACGAATTATCAATAGCTTTTACTGCAGGAGTTGGAAAGAGAAGAAAAAGTTGAACTAAAAATTAACTAAATACCCGGATGTAGAAAAGGGAAAGGGTAAGAGAAGGATCAATCAAGGAACTCTTACTTCATGAGTGGAAAAGAGGGATGGGTAAGAAAAATTACTCAATCACATAGATCATACCGCATAGCTGAAAACAATAGATGCGAGTGGAGTAAGATAAAATAATAAACATCATAGCCTAAACTGAAGAAGGTCTGGTTAATATTGGCGTGCTGGTATAAATAAACAGCTGGGAAGTCTAAGTACTTAAGTTTTGCTTAAATAAGAATATGTGATACATCATGAGATTTCAATTTCATGGAAAAAATGGTGCGAAGCCTCTAAGCTCTCATCATCATGGAGTGCCGTGCCGATTGGCCGTCTCTCTGTCCTCGCATTTCACAATCAGATCGATCCCTTTGCTTACTCCGATCCATCTTCCTAGCTCCTCTCACATCTTTTCTTTCTGTTTTCCTTTCGCTCTCTTTTCGTTCATTTTAACAGTTGTAATACCTATTTCTTCGCATGCCAACATATATTGCTTGTTGTGTTCTGATTTTATTGAGGAGATTTTATCCGGTGTCCATAAGACTTTAAGCATTTTTTGGATGAAACACATCTCAATTGCTGTGATCCGTCTCTCTAGCTTTTTACATAATATCCAAGTGCCGCAAAAACATTAATATAATATAATACTATTTTAAAGAAGGGAAATCGCCAAATATATGTAATTAAGTTTCCATGGTATAGGTAGGAAGTCGGTGCTATGGATAAACATGGTCAACCAGGGTGGGGTGGTAGCTTTGGAATGTTTGAACACTTATGGAATTATATTTTTAATGAAATTTACTTAACTTTTTCTGGTTTTAAAACTCTCAGTTTCGGTGTCCCACAGGGCTCGGTCCTTGGTCCTATCCTCTATACTCTCTATGTAAGACCTCTTTCCAACGCCATTAGGCCCCTTGAAATTAATAATCATATGTTTGCTGACGATACTCAACTTTATAAATCTTCCACTCCCTCTGAAATTCATTCTGTTATTGACGATATGGAGGCATGTTGCGAGACCATACGAGGTTGGATGTTAAGCAATAAACTGAAGCTTAACGGTAACAAAACCGAAGTACTTTTATGTGGGACAAGACACAATTTAAATAGTATGCCTAATCTAAACTTTCAATAGATAAAAGTACAGTTGAAGTTTGTCGTAAGGCAAAAAATCTAGGCGTGATTCTCGACAGTTTTATTACTATGGATGACCACATCAACAACATAACTATAATATTAAATTATGAACTTAAAAAGATTAATCAAATGAAGAAATACCTTGACTATGAGTCATTTAAAACAGTGGTGTGTGCATTTGTGCTTTAACGACTAGACTATTGCAATTCTTTGTTAGCTGGTCTCCCTTGTTGTCGAATTCTTAAATTACAGAGAGTTCAAAACAGAGCTGCCAGACTTGTATTAGGATTAGATTTCTACGACAAAACCAGTTCTACTCATATGCTCAGGACCCTTCATTGGCTCCCCATTTCGGCTAGAATTGAGTACAAAATTGCTCTTCTTTGTTTTAAAGCGCAAGGTAACAACTCACCATCCTATATAAAAGAACTTATTTCCCCGTATAATCCTGGACGTCAGTTACGATCTGAAAACAAACATCTTCTGCACACTCCTAGGACCAATCTTGTATCATATGGAGATCGATCCTTTTCCAAAGCTGGCCCTACTGTTTGGAACTCTCTACCTCTTTCAATAAGATCAATCTCTAGTGAGTCCCTTTTTAGAAAACATTTAAAAACATTTCTTTTTAAAAAACATCTGTCAAATTAGAATTACTACCCAAACACCACGATCGCATTAGCTAATGTTTTTTTTTTTTTTTTTTTTTTTTTTTGTATGCTCCTTTGTATTCCAATTATCACCTGTCTATTGCATTGTGTATAAGTTATGTTCAAGATGTAGGTTTTTTTTTATATATGCTTTTATCTTGAAAAATGTAAAGCGCTTTGATACTTCGGTGGAAGGCGCTATATAAGTAAAATTATTATTATTATTATTATTATACTTCAGCTAGAACAAACCTCAAAATAATTGTACAAAACAATTTGTAAATTAAGCTTATATAACTCAATCCTAACAAATAAGTGTACAATTATTCAATGTCATGTTTAATGATATACAATTTCGATGTACATCTTTATACTTTTACAGTGCAAATCGGCCGACATGAAATGAACGTTTTTAAAGTGAAAAAAACCTACAAAAATGTACCTGAAACAACATAAATATTGTGTGTGTTTCCGATTTAACACGGCGTGAGACTCAGATGTAAAATTGTCTCAACATATTAACACACACCGTGCAAGAAGGCTTGATAAATATGTTGATTCTGTATCATATCACATTGTTGTTTTTAATTTGTTAAATAGGTTATGACGGCCTTTCCATTTCTATAGCTCTGGGCATCGAAATGTTTCGCATTCCTCCCTCCCAAAAAATATTCTAAAAAATACAAAATAAATAAAGATACAGACATAACTATTTTTGAAGCTCCCGCCCCCTCCCCTCCCCAAATGTCTTAATATGCCGAGTGTTTTGAACTATTACCCCAAAAACTTTGTTAAATTAAAAAGTGAAGTAGTTACCTCTATCACCTTATGTCCCCTAAGTCTGTTTAAAAGGGCTGTTTAGTAATGGATCACATTTCAAAGGGCTGTTTAGTTATGGATCACAAATTTCTTAACACCTAGCGTTAAAATATTTCAAAAGCATTCATCTCTACCATCCAATCACCCATCGTGGCCTAAGTCAGTCTAACTGCGCCGTACACTCATGGAACACTGTGTTCTTGAACGGTCCGCAATTACTTTTGACAGCGCTGCTAAAGCTAGGAGCATCATGAGCTGCTGAGGAGTGAATTACCCCCCCCCCCTTTCCATTCCCCCCCCCCCCACTCCCAACCCGCCTCTTTGAGCTTCTCCTCAATGTCGCACTGATTTTGTACAGACCGTCAGACTCAGCTGATGTTTGCGTTAAATCTTCGGAGGAATTGTTTTCCATTCTTGATCTTTTGTTACAAGAGGGAAGATGATCTAGGGTGAGTATAAGATGAGTTGAGTTGATTTAACATCCAACATCAGCACTATATAGGCTATATTGTGGACGGGTCCCAAGACTGACGTCTGACAATTTTATGTGCTGCCACACACGAGACAGGGCGGGGATACCATGACTTCTGTCTCAGCCAGTCATATTAAACTGATACTGACCCAACCAGTAGGGAGCGAAAAGCCAGGGCTCGAATCCGGGCTTTTTGTGTCGGAAGCCAAGGTTTAACCCCAGGACCACCGCGCCCCCTAGTTTAAGAGGAAGAATGCGATGAGAGTTCTTAATGACAGGATGTGTGTTAACAAGGATGCGTTTTTTTTTTTTTTTTTTTTTTTATAGAAAGATGGGATTGTAGAGTGCGGGCGAAATTTGAGAGAGGGTGAGTGAGTGAGTGAGTTTGTTTGGAGAGCATTATGGTTAAGAAGAGTTGTAACTTCTTAGAAGAAGGGAAGTTTTTTCGGAGACATGTAACTTTTTAGAAGAAGGATAAGCGTTTGGAGGATGGGTTCCGTTTCTTTAAGTAAGATAAATGTGTAAAAAAAGATGTAACTTTTTTAGAAGAAGAAGATTTATCAAATGTTTAGAAGATATGTGATTCCTTAGAAGACGGGTGAGTGTTTGGAAAAGATGTGACTTCTTAGAAGAAGAAAGAAGAGTGTTAAGAAAAGATGTGACTTCTTACAAAAAGAATAAGTGTTTGGAAGAAATGTGAATTTTCTGAAGGTGGTTCATGTAGTTTGAAGAAGGTGGACTTTTTTACAAGGCTGACATTTTTGCACGTTTAAGGAATAATGAAAGTTTAGAAAAGAGTTTATAACGCGAACTTATGACAATGAGCATTTAGTTCACGGGTGAGCTTTTAGTAAATGGCTGAATTTCTAGAGAATATCTGCAAGAATAAAATAAAGATGACGTTCTACTTTATAGAAGGAGTTTTCGGTGAAAAGGTAAGTTTTTTGTAAGAATTAAGGATAGGTTTTATTGTTCTAAAGAAGGATGCGCTTGTGGTAAAAAGGTTAGTTTTTAAGAAAAAGAGAGAGAGAGAGAGAGAGAGAGAGAGAGAGAGAGAGAGAGAGAGATTTAGTGATAAAAAGATATGTGGCTTCTTAGAAAAAATGTGATTTCTTAGATGACGGGTTAGTGTTTGGAAAAGATGTGACTTTTTAGAAGAAGAAGGATGAGTGTTAAGAAGAGATCTGACTATTTGATGAGGAAGAACGTTTATAAATGCACATTCTTAGACGAAGACTCCGATTTTATGTAAAGCGTGAGTTTTAAAGAAAGAATTTTAGAAGAGATTTGCCTTCTTAGAAAATGATGGGCCTTTTCAGATGGGTGGCTGTTAGAAGAGGGTGGTATTTTTTTGTAAAAGATTGACATTTAATAGCACGTTTAATGAATAGTGAAAGTTTAGAAAACAGTTGAGTTTATAATGAGAACATTTGAACATTGAGCGTTTAGTGAAAGGGTGAGTTTTTAGTGAATGATTATTCCTATGGAATATCTGCAATAATAAAATAAAGATAGAGTTTTACATTAAAGAACGAGTTTTCAGTGAAAAGGTAGGTTTTTTTTTTTTTTAAAGAATTAAGGATATGTTTGGTTGTTTTAGAAAAGGATGCGCTTGTGGTAGAAAGATTGATTCTTAAGAAAAGTACTTTTTATTTAGAAGGAATATTCCTAAGCTTCTAGAACAAGGGTGAGTTTCTTGAAGAAGGATAGATTTCTGAATATGGATAGGTTTATTGGAGAAGGGTGAGTTTCTAAAAGAAGAAGGAGTTTCTTGAAGAAAGAAGCGCACAAATGAGGGCAAGACGCTGGCAGTTTGTAGCAATGTCAAATAAGGCGACACAAAAGGAGAACAATCGAACAATAGAAATGGGTACTGTGTTCGCTTTACACCAAATACTAGAGATCTCTTACGTCGCAAGCAAGACTGCTGCACTGAGACAAAAAGTTTGCTATCGTGGGAGTCGCTGTTAGATTCACTGAGAAAAATTGAAAAAAATTGTTGCTCACGCGTAGAAAAAAACGCACTTTTATTGAACAATTTAAGAAAGTACTTAATTTCTCTTTGCCTTCTCTCTGTCTCTGTCTCTGTCTCTCTTTCTCTCTCTCTGTCTGTCTCTCTCTCTGTCTGTCTGTCTGTCTGTGTCTCTCTCTCTCTCTCTCTCTCTCTCTCTCTCTCTCTCTCTCTCTCTCTCTCTCTCTCTCTCTTTCTCATTCACTTTTTGTGTCCTACGTTCGAATCAATCTCATATGGTGCCTGCATCACAGCATTATGATAATGTTTCGGGAAACCACCTTCAAAAGAAACACTGATTAGTCATCACATTGAAATTTAGATCCCAAATGGCGCTTTATACAAAACAAATGCGGCGCCGTACTATGGTTTTTTTTTATTTCTTTATTTCTGGACTAAAAAGTTTTTACGGTTAAATTTTACAGTCATAGTGCTTTGGTCCTTTTTGTGGCAGTATAAATTAAAAATGCGAAAGTGGTCTTTAAAAACGACCGAAGAATGTAATTTGGTATCCTGCCTCTCTGTCTCTCTGTCTCTCTCTCTCTCTCTCT
>RQTK01000693.1:210617-235617 GCA_003991915.1 Elysia chlorotica | reverse complement strand
GGTACTGGGGTTCTATCTGCATCACTATTTTATATATAATAAATCTGAGCTTTCTTGGTACTGCCGTAATATCTGCATTACTATTATATATAATACATTTACGCTTACTTGGTACTGATGTTCCACCACTGTCTTGACAGGCTTCCTTCAGAGTTTTGACTCCGAGCTCAAGCAAAACTTTGTCCACAACAGATCTGATATCTGTCCTGTGTCTCTGAAACAGTTTCTGACATAGCAGCCAACAAGAGTAAAAATAAGTTTAAAAATTGTTTAATAATTATATATTTTTACTTCCTTAAAATAAATCATGATCATTTTAACAAATTAGTTGATGCAAAAAAAAATGTGTTCTGTACAAAATGAAGCTAAAGGTCTGATGAAAATATTTTATAAAATCCTGAGATTTTTTGGACATACTGAAATTACAGTACAAAAAAAAAGCAACATTATAACAATAATCATAGTATTGAAAAGTCATGGCTTATGACAAGGCTTCACTGAAAAAGAAAGAAACCCAGTAGTTTTAACATTCACATGAACAAAAACATAATAAAAACTTGTATTACTTACTCTCAAACCCACTGCTTTGCCAAATTTGCGCCCCAGTAAATATTCATACAGCAAAACAATAGCAACATCTACATCTCCTTGAATGGCAGCTTCAGCATGAAAAGCTTTGGGACAACCTGAGGCAATTTTTCCAAGGATCGTCTTATTCTTTAGGCATTCGCTAACAAGAGCAAACAATTGCCGCACATTCTGTGGGTAAAAAGTGTAGAAATTGCATTCATGAAATCACAATAATCTAAAAAGGGAAATTGAACAAATAAAAGTAGGCATTTTCAATTTCAATATAAGACTGCACATACAATTTTTCGGTCCACATTTTCCTTACTCTACTTATTTACCTGATAATCCCTGCATAAAGTATACCTTCACACAGAAATAGATGATCTTGGTACCAGAAACACATGCAGTATAAACTATAAAAATAACAGGCTCACAAAGCAAAAATTAAATAATTACCCCCAAAATCATTGTTAGCAGAGGATACATTTTTTAAATGAACTTAAGAGGTTTCACTATGTCACATAGAATAAAAACAGTCATTTGTCTGTTCCCATATTAGATTAAAAAATACAATAAATATATAGATAATAATTTTGAAACAACCAATCCTTGAACTAAAAACAAACGTGAAGAAGTAATCAGATCACTAAATCAAGATCTGTCTTCTTAAAGAATATTTACAGTTTCGCTAACTTGTTATGCTTTCCTTTTTTGCTTTTTTTCAAGTGTTTGTGTTTATATATATATATATATATTCCAACAAATATTGATTTGATACCTATTCTTTGCCAAATAAATTTTCATGTTATTTCGACCAAAAGATTAAAACTATAAGAGATAATATAAGAACCATTTATTGGACAATCTTTAGAATTTTTTCATGAAGTCTCTCAAGAGTTTATTAAGTCATTAATTCTGAAAGCCTTTTGTAAACATTGTGATCTAGACCCTCTTCCGACTCCTCTTTTAATTGACTGCATTGATGAGCTTCTACGAAACATAACTAAAATAATCAATACATCACTAAAAGAGGGATTCGTCCCTGATTCTTTTAAAGTTGCATTAGTTAAGCCATTAAGTCACATCTTGATAAAGATGAACTCAAGAACTATAGACATGTGTCCAATCTTCTATTTCTGTCAAAAATCCTTGAGAAAGTTGTTGTTCAGCAATTGAATGATCACTTGCAGAAGAATAGCCTTCATGAGCCATTACAATCAGCATATATTAGAAAGCAGATCATAGCACTGAATCAGCTCTTTTAAAAGTCATGAATGACTGTTTGACAAGTTGTGACACTGGTCATGTTTGTTTACTTAGTCTATTGGATTTATCATCTGCATTTGACACCATTGACCACCAAATATTTTTAAAAAGATTGGAAAAAAGGTTTGGTATTAGAAATAATGCACTACTTTGGTTTGAATCTCATTTGCAAAACCGCAAGCAGTATGTTGTGGTGGATGGTGTCAGATCAGAATGTTATAACGTATGGTGTGCCTCAGGGTTCTGTGCTAGGTCCTATTTTATTTACATTATATATGAAACCATTGTCAAATGTCACAGATTTAGGAGTCTATTTAGACAAAAGTTTTACAATGAATAACCAAGTGAACAATGTTATTCGAACTATGTATATGGAATTGAAAAACATTTCGAACATTTGTTATCTTATTGATGCAAATACAAAGTCGCATTTTGTCGTTAGTTTAGTTCTGTCAAAGCTTGATTATTGCAATTCGCTCTTGATTGAAACTTCTGCAGAGAACAAACAGAAACTTCAGAATAATGCCGCTCGTTTGATTCTTAAGAAAAGAAAACACGATCACGCATCACCGCTTTTGAGATCTTTGCATTGGCTTCTAGTTGAGAGGAGATTGCAATATAAAGCAGCCACAATATGCTCTAAGTGTGTTCATGGAACCGCCCCACAATACCTCCAAGACTTAGTTAAAGCTTATGTTCCAAAAAGACAGTTAAGATCAGCAACTGACCCCACTGCTCTTGTCGTACCAAGAATGCGCCTCAAGACAGTGGGCGAAAAATCATTCGGATACTGTGCCCCAAGAGTGTGGAATGCTTTACCACAAGGATTGCGTGAGGCGGGATCCATTGACGCATTTAAAAAACAACTAAAAACACATCTTTTTAACGCATAATTTCCCTTTTAGGTATGATTTGGCTCTTATATCTACACTATGTTTTAGGCACTAATTTGTGTATACACATTTGATATTTTTATTTTGTGTATTGTTATTGTAATTTTACTCTCTGTAATTTTAAAGAAATAGTTGCTAAGATTTAATTACTGTTCGTTATTTTTAATGATGATCTTTATTATTGTATTTTTATAATAACTACGATAATGATATTTATATATTAAATGTACGTTCATTGTCATTTTAAACACTTTGTAAAGCGCACTGAGCCAGGCATTGTCTTGGGTGTTGCGCTATATAAAAGCCATGTATTATTATTATTTATGAAGCTGAAAGTGAAGCCCATTCTTTTCTTTCACATTCTTGAAAAAATATTATCTACATATCAACCATGTCTTCCTCATACTTTATTATCCTTATAGTGCTAACGGTGGACATTAAGCAACAAACACACAAACCTTGAAACCTGATGCATAGACCAGAGTTTTGACAGTCCCTCTCTTTTCATTGTGTTTTCTCAGGATGCCAGCAGCTTGGTAGTAAAGATCATCATCAGAGTAGGTGGTCATGGCAAAGAACTGGCATGGATATCAAGAAAGAACCTATTATTTTAAAGTACTAATTTTAATGATCTATAGTTGAATGACGCTACCAAAAGTCAACTAAATTCATTTTTTTGGGAAGTCTAGTGCCGGCATGCAAAAAATTGCATATCATTGGCGTCACACGCGTTTGGCTGTCTGCGGAAATAAATATGGACTTGTCGTGAGGTGTCAAGGAAACTAAAGCTAAGGCTCTAATAGTATTGATAGCAATATGTGGCGTGGAGACTTGAACCACTAGAATATCAGAGATGGACACTCTTGGAGTTTTTGAAATGACTTTTAAAAAAAAGCCCAGTAACACATATGTGTATGATGGAAACCATCAAGGACGTAGTGTAGACCTGCTAGGTGCCTCCAATAGTTTGGCCATGTGGTGGGGGGAGGGGAGGGTTCAGTGTCCTATCGAATAGCTGAGAAAAAAAAATTAGTGCATAATGTGTATGGAAAAATAGCTAGAGGACATGAAATCGGATGTAGGATCATCAATCATCATCATCATCATCATCATCATCGGTATTTTGATTAACGTGCAGGTACTGGGGCAACATCCACATCAGTGGACCCCCTTCCAGGTAGCTGGCTTGCTGCACGCATGGCTGATCTCACACCAGATCTCCAGGTGTTTCTGTCATGAGGGTCAGTTGTTGAGAGTTTCCAGTCTTTCCGATCCCTCTCTGTCACCTGCTTCCATGTCATTCTGGGTCTCCCTTTTCCACGACTTCCTGTTACTTGCATGTCCAATGCTGTCTTGATAGCTCCGCTTGACCGTTCCACGTGGCCATACCACCGGAGTCTTCTCTCCTTCAGAATGAGGTTCAGGTCCTCAAGGCCAAGAAGCGTCAATAGCTCATTTGACCTAGTGGTGGCCACATCTTCTGGCTTCACATTGCAGATCTGTCTTATCATTGCCCTGTCGTTTCTCTGCAGGTGTTGAAGGTTTGGCTTGGTCAAGGGCCATGTCTCGCTAGCATGGAGCATTGCACTCCGCACACAAGTGCTGTACACATGACCCCGCGTCTTGTATGAGAGGTGGCGAGACAAAAGAACTGGTAGTAGTTCTTTAAACTTCTTCCAAGCTGTCTTCACACGTGTTGTGGTTGCAAGGTCACAGCCACCAGCTGCCGAGAGCATATCTCCCAGGTAGCAGAAAGAAGCTACGACATCCAGCTTGTCGGATCCCACCTGGACTTCACTCTGTGAAGTGTCCTATCGAATAGCTGAGAAAAAAATTAGTGCATATTGTGTATGGAAAAATTAAGACAAAAACACCATATAGAATATAGTATCTAGATCTACAACTTGTTTGTTGTGGTTGCAAGGTCACAGCCACCAGCTGCCGAGAGCATATCTCCCAGGTAGCAGAAAGAAGCTACGACATCCAGCTTGTCGGATCCCACCTGGACTTCACTCTGTGAAGTGTCCTATCGAATAGCTGAGAAAACAAATTAGTGCATAATGTGTATGGAAAAATTAAGACAAAAACACCATATAGAATTTAGTATCTAGATCTACAACTTGTATAACAAAATTTGGACAGAAATCATGATTGTGTACTCCTACGGCTACAGACAACGTTTTTACGCAGAAGCACTTTAGATGTAGATCTAGATCTAGCATAATTATCTAGACATTCCCATTTATAACATTAGATCTAGAAGTCTAGATCAAGATACATACTGCCACAGGTCTAGAAATCTTATGTATCTAGATCTAAGATGTGAACTTGCACTTGCGTTCTAAGCAGCTCGACGAAGAGGAGAAAAGGAAAAGCAAAAACGAAAGTAGAGTGTAGCCTACGGACAAAAGGCTGCTGCTACTTTCGTTGTGGCTTAGAAGATGTTGCTGCGTTGAATCTAATTGGCCTAGCCTACGATCAACTTCCGGCCTGAACAGAAGAGAAAGAACAAAACGAAGTTGGATGACACACAATTTTATAGATCTAAATTCTAAATGGTTTTGTCATTATTTGATTGAAGCTGTGTCAATCAGTCCCACCGAGAAAAGGTCTCCGAGGGTGGTGAAGCGAAATGAGTGAACTTACACCAGATGAGGTATACATCTACTTTCAAACTTCTTAAATTTATTTTCTTTTTTTTTTTTTCATTTTTGGATCTAATCTAGATCTAGATCTCTAGATAATCTAGGCCCTAGATCTAGATTCTAGATCTAAGAATCTAGAGATCTAGATCTAGATTCTAGAATCAGATTCTAAGTCTAGGTCTATGTCTTTTTTTTAAAGAAAACATCAGAGATCTGGAAATCTAGATTTGGTACACGCTGGAAGTTGGTGTAGATTTTACAGATCATTAGGGTCTAATGAACCAAGCGTAAATTTGGAGGAGTAGATCTATCTATGTCCAGTAATTAAAGTAGAAGGAAACAACTTAAGATATGCCGATGGCAATGAATATATAGGCTAGGCTAGCTGAAATTAGGGAAAACTTGCAAAGATTGTTGAAGAAGAGAGCGGGAACAGACTGGAATTGATTTTAGATCCAGTAAACAGACAGCTAAGTAGTAAGTAATTCATCAGTTGGAAGAAAGAACCTCCTTGGATAAATATCTCCAGAATGTTCGTCAGAAAAATGCTCCGAATCTTGTCAACAGGAAAAAAGTCTGTAATGAAGCAGATCTAGATCTAGTTTCTATAGGAAGCTAACACTCATCTATAGACAATCATAAATATAATTTGTATTGCCAAGCGAATTTCGTTTTTGGACAAAAACTGGAACATGCTCATGGAATGATTGAGGGCAAGCGCGCAGGGGGAAAAGAGGAATGACAATTGATGAACAAGATTAACACGTTTCAAATGTGTCACAGAATGAAGGCAGTGATGTATTAGGAAGTGTCCCAGAGAGGCATGATTGATAAAGTTACCAACCACAGCACTTAATAGATGGATATACTTAGACCCTAGCTGGATACCCTCAAAATGGATTTCTAGACCAAAATCTTTGATAACTGAAACTGAGTTCTAAAAATTAACTGAAACTTTATTTGTGAACATAGTCTTTGAGTGTCAATAACAAAGGTTCAATCCCACGGGTAGAGTTTAAATCATCCCCTTGGATATGTACTGGCTCTAAACCTCAAAGTGTTATTTTGGTATAGTCTGGATGAGTCTTCTGAGAAAGTAGATCTGAGTAAAAGAGGTGTGTTTTTGCCTCGGAAACAATTTTAAATATTCAGCCATAAATAATTAACAATAACATAGGATTTTTTATTTCCTTCTGACTGTTATTGAAGCAATTTTCTATGTTCAACCTTTTCCAGATTCGACAGCGCCGATTGGCCCGCCTGGGTAACCAGACGCCAAGGACGTCTGCCCCCACCCAAGAAGTAACGGAGACGACAAGTACTCCCCCCAGCCAGCCAGCCAAACAGAACCTGCATGCTTTACGACATGGAGCTAGTGAGTTACAAATATTTACCAGACGTCCCATTTTCTGTAAGGTTTAGTTGAAGGCATGCATAAATTACAGTTTTCTTCTCTTTTATTGTGAGGTTGAGATTCCACTTTCCAAAGGGAACTTGTTTATGCACACTGTCTACAAACTATTTCTAAGGTGATTGTCTTTTTAGCCATTTACTTTTGAATGGTATATTTCATTTGCTTTCTTTCTAGATTAATGAATCAAATATAAGAACATTTTTTTTTCCTATTTAATTAATTCTTTATTTTGCTTTTAGGTTCCATGGAAGTTGATCATTCCCAAGATTCATATATGGACACCCAGAGTGATAAAGGGTATGACATTTATTTTTAAGACAGTGCAATACCATTATGTCGTCTTTCTATGATATTATCCCTCTCGCCTATTCTCTGTCACTGCATTTTTTTAAACTTTATTTTTTTTTATTTGCTCAGGCAAATCATGTTTTTTTTTTAGTAGTTAATTAAATTAATTTTGGTGTTACATTTTGATTTACTTACAATATTAAGTAAACTTGTGTTCTTTGATCATATTTTTTCTTTTAATTATAAAAACAGACAATTTAGTTAATATCATTGAATGGTTTACATTTGGAATTGAGAATGGAAACCTGATAAATTTTAAATTTAGTTCTTATTAAATTCTTTTGTTTACTTTTAGTCAATCTCAACTGGACGTAGACTCTGGTATAGAAACAATGGAAGTTGATGATCCAGAACCAAAGAGAAAGAGGGTAAGATCCAAAGCCCCCTTTTTTTTTATTATCCAACAGTATATTGTGTCTAGATGGTTACAATTGTATATTTGTTTGTTTGATTTTTTACACTGCCGTGGTCTTGTAATTTTGTTTCTATTTTGTAGTTTAGACAAATTCCTGAGCCGATTGAGTTTTTAACGTCCTGTAGTGAGAGTGTAGAGGCACAAATATATTTTTTTTCACCTTCCTTGTTTTAGTTGTAAATTTACTTTGTTGGCGAGTTCTAATTTTTATAATGCTCTTTAAAATTTGGTGCCATTATGTAAGAGTGGAACAGAGTGTTGTTCTTGTTGTTTTTTTATGTTCGTAAAAAAAAGAAGGTACATATATTGTTGGTTGAGAAATAAAGTGTTAAGAAAGAAAAAAAGATTAAAAGTTGTCCCTAGTTGTGTTTTTTGCTGAGTCCTGAATAGTAAGATCAAGTAATGTGAGGCAACCAGGGTGAATCAGGCACAAAATTCTGATAGATGTTTTGAGCTAGAGCCCTCCAAACAACAAAGAAAAATTACTCTTTATTGACCTTTTTCATTTCCAAATAAAAGTTATTATCTCTGGTTCAAAAAATGATGAAGATGAAAAAATGTTCAAATTAAAGTGCACTTCATAACACACTGTAGATAACTCAATAAGTCAAATTTCCGACTTGTGCCTGACTCACTGTGGTTGCCCCATGAATAATGAGTTTCAGTTATTAAACTAAAAGTAAATGTGTCAATTCATACTAAGTTGGTTTAATTTAAAAAGAGATTGGGAGTTACAAAATGCACAACTTGAAGCACAATGAATGTTTTGCTTTGAAGCACCAGTTGAATTTAAATTAATCCTTGGGTGATCTAATGTTGAATTATGGGCTTGATGGAAAGCTGCAATATTCTTGACATATTTTTTGTAAACAAGCTCAGCCTTATCAAAGTACACTGTTTTATTTTGATAACTTGTCATTGGTTTTATGGTATTTTTTTGTTGTTGTTGCTGTTGAGAAGATTATAAAAGGTGATCTGATCGTTGGTAGAAATAAGCACAGAGTAGATTTGACTGGTAAATTTTTTTTTTATTAATTAATTTTCTTTTGCTGTGGCCCACCTTAAAACGTACTGGCTTCAGATCTCATCTCCTGGGATAGTGGAGTCATGCTATGTGAGTGAATTAACTGTTGCGTTGCTTTCAGTTCTGTTGACAATAATGTATTTATAATTATGTGAAACACAAGTTGCACTTATTTTTTTTTAAGAAACTGTTAATACTAAAAAAAATTCCTATTACTTTCAACCGGCGTATGAAAAGACATTATTATTTTTTTTTTGTTTTTTGCTTCACTTTTGTTTAGTCTTTAAAAAGATAATGAGATATCACTACTTCAGTTTTACCTTTAGAATATGCTTCGCTTTGGTTTTTCTTGAAGTTGGTAATGCTTACTTTTTGTACTTAGCTAATAAAATAATGCATGTTGTTTCTTTTGAGATGCGTCTTTGAATTTCATTGAGAGTATATTTTTTTGCCTTGAGTTGACTAATTTTGTTGAGTGTACAAAAAAACATAAAAATTACTTATGAAATATTTTTTTTTACAAAATTTAATATCAAGGCTTTGTAGAAATTATCTGAGCAGATTTGGTAGAACACTTTCAGTGTACTTGACTTTTTGCAAGTTTGTTTCTGCAAAGGTATAATTATCATAAATAGTGTTTAAAGGAATATATTTTCCTTTGCCTGTGGCTATAAACAAATAAAGATATAACTTTGAAACCACTAGTGGATTGAAATTTATCATAGTTTTAATTTTATTAGCACACAAGCCATGATCATCCACTCATTCCATGCAGGTAAAAAAAAGTCTGTTGCGAAAACTACCAGTGCTTATTGAATTGTATTTCCATGTTAGCCCTAAGGACATGTTTATGAAGGAAGCTTTTATTATCTGTTAATGCAGTTCATATTTCTTAAAATAATTCTTTCTTTTACCCCCTGTTTTGGAGTTGTACTCTTGCAATATTTCGGGGCTGTCTGTTTTTTTTTGTTTTTTTTTAACCCCAATTTGCTTTTTTGAATCAGGAGAGTCTAAATCCTCTGTTGTCAGGTCTCAAATGATAAATGTATTGTCATTGCGTAGAGAACATGTGAGTAAATAAATTTACCACATGCCTGAATGTTTAGCTGCCTGTGGGTGCTTGTTTGGTCCTCAAGGCAAGAAGCCTGTAGCAACCTCGTGGATTATAGTGTAGGCTTTGAGTTGTTTATGCTAGCATGTTGATAAAGTTGCTTTGTGGTATTTGCTTTTATTTGAATTATAAGGTTTGGAGAATTGATTTTTACAGTTATGCATTTCTTTCCTCCTTTTTTTTTTTGACTCATTGATTGCATCCCTTTTGCCTCTGCCTTAAAGACATTTTAAACTGTGTATGGGAATACAGAAACAGTTAATTAATTGGTAGATAAGAAATAAAACATTGAAATTTTTGTTCCTAATTTATCAAGAGAATGTAATTAGTTAAAATTTTATTTCGCTTTTTTTAAAACCCAGTTCTAAGTTTTGTTTTTGTTAGTTTACCTTTTGAAACAATCATAACAATGTTGCATTACATAGACGATGTAACACATTTTTTTTCTTTTCCTGATACTAATTTCCTTACGAAGGCAATTTTTTGTGCAATTTAAACATACATGTGATGAATAATATTAATTTTTATTTTTAATATTATTTTTTTTCATCTTTCACCCAGAACATCAGCTCGGGGTCAGAGGCAACAGAAGACCAGGTCAAGAAGGCTCTGTGCCGGGTTTTTGCCGTGTCATGGTCTGAGGATTTGAGCAAGTCTGACAAGATTCTCTATCTTCAGGAGCTCGCACATTTGGCAGCAACTTCATTAACTCGTCAGTGATGATTTTTATCCTTTCACGCATAATTTTTTTCCATTATTTTTTTCCATCCTTTTCATGGTGGTTTGTTGGGGTTGTGTAAGGGGTGGGGCTAATACGGATAGAAATTTTAAAAATATTTCATGTATCTTTTTTTTTTTTTTTTTTTGTATATAAATCTTTTCACAACCCTGGACAGTGGATTTTATGATGTTACTCTGTAATTATACAGAACCATAGCCGTCACTTTTCACAAATTGTGGTTTAATTGATTACGTTATGTGGACCATTGGCTCAGAATTTCTAAAGGACAATCTTTAGATTATGTCAATAAAAGGCATTAAATGCCAATCCAACCTGTCATTACAGTAAACAAATTTAGGCAGAAGCATGTAAGAAAACACACACAGATATTCTTTTTTTTTTCTTTTGCGCAATGTTGATGGTTGTGTCTATGTTTTCCAGCATAGGACTTGTTGTTTACCCGAAATCCCCTTACCTACCCCACAGAGCCGTTGGATCTGCAGGACTTGATCAACCAGATGGTCATGGAGGCGGTGTTTGTCATACAGGATTCCCCACCAGCGCTCACAGCCACGGAGCAGCAGTCGTCCGATGCTCCGGCATCAGGGTCAGATTACTCAAGTGTTCAATCTTTAGACGCAGTTAAACAAAGGGGCTACAATTTTTAAAAGATTTGGGCTTATTCGCAAATGAACGCAGAAGGAGAAGAAGAAGAGATTAAAAGGATTGAATGGAAAGCTGGACAAAAAATTAAGATCTATGGTTCTTTTCTATGATAATGAAAATTGTCCATTCTTGCTCAGTTGCGAAAATAAATTTTTTTGAAATAGCTGTATAACTTCAAGAGGTTTAGTAAAATGTATATTTTTATCTTACTATACATTTCAAGTTCAAGTTTTCCTCATGCATGGCTGCAAGTATAATTAAGTTTCAAATTTGTTATTGTCATTGCAGATTTTGGAAAGACAAAACATATCACAGTCGACGAGAGTTTAGTGCTAATGTTACAGTAAGGCCTTCAACAGATCTGACCCTGCTATCATACCTTATAGACTGTTACGAGAGGATTTCTGTTGAAGAGAAACATGCCCCAAAGGTTTGTGCAAGGCTGGGGTTCATTTTTAAATGGTATGAAATAAGTGAATGAAACAAATTCAATATGTGCCTTTAAGATAGAACATTTTGCCATGTCAGAATTGATTTGTTCTATGTCCAAAATAAAACAGAGAAAGAACAAAGCAGTTCTGCACTACACTCGGGCTAGTGTTAAAAATTTAACAAAGTGAACCTTTTTTTATTGGTATTTAAAAAAAAACAATTGTATTTACTTTACATACAAGCCATGAGACTATTGAGAGCAAAAAAACAGGATTTGACTGTAAGGAGATCAATCAACACAAATATTTTCATATTGATTAGTTAAAGGTCCTCAAACTCTCCTAACAAATCCTTTATATGGATGGTGACTTTGTGTCAAGGATAATATGGGGTTCCAGTTGAGGATTGAACCTCGGACCCCTGCTTCTCAGCTAAATGCTTTAGTGACTTATCCACCACCTAGCTTAATTATGTATGCAAAATCATGTTTTTGTATGAAAAAATGTTTTTTATTTTGAAAGAATATCATTTCCTTTGTTCTATGTCATATTCTTTTTTTTTTTTAATGAAATTTTAAATTATAAAAGCACCATGAGCTGAGTTTATTGGCTACTGCACCCTATAAGTCATTTGTACTATTATTATCTATCCGGCGCCCTTTTAATGTTATATTTATTTGATTTGCTAAAGTTTCCTAGTGTGTCTCTGAGCATCAATGTAATGAACCTCATTCTGTGTGTGTCACCAGAGATCTAGCGTCCCCCCACTGAGCAATGCTCTGACTGCAGCAAGAAAACAGTGTGTCTGCTTCACCTCCCTCACACTACAAGGTGCTTTCACTCAGTCCAGGTGAGGCTCTCTTCCAACCTGCTTCACCTCCATCAAACTACAGGCTGCTTTTAGAGCACTTGTCTTTTACTGAGGAATCTCATACAGAGACTGCATCTCTGTTTGTAATGCCAAATATGCGGCACTAGCTGGAGATTGAATATCATACCTCCTGCTGCTTAGCCCAGAGCTCTACTGACTGAGCTATTGAGATTTCTGAGATTTTCTTGAATTTTGCATTCTCCTATATTTTAGTATTTTATTGGTCTGCCGTCGTGTTGTGAATTTTGCATTTTTTTCCTCCTAAAAATGTGTCTCATTGCTCTTTAATTACCTTTTTTTTCAATATTTATTTAGGATATTTAGTTTCTAGTCATAGTTCCCTTAAAGCCAATATTTTACCCCCATTGTTAAAATCACATAGAGGAGATAAGTTGGTAATAATTGATATGGGTAAAAAAAAATAATTAGGGCCTAAGTACAACATGTTGGAAGCATTGACACACTTAATTTTTCATTATCAATGTGTATTGCTGCAGTGAAACAAGTCTGAAATCCAATGTATTTTTTTTTCATTCAAAGTTTGGGAACGTTTGCTAATTGCTAAAATTACTTAGAGAAGATGACATTATTAAAAACAAAATATGGTCCAACGCTCAAAGTACAGCATGTTTGAAGCACTGTAGAGCTACGTTTCTATCACCAATATGCTTTGATTCAGTCAATTCCAATGAAACCCAATGTCTTTCTTTCAACAGATCACAGTATGTGTACTCTGCCCTCATCCCATTCCTCCTGTCCCACAATCTACCCGGAGACTTCCTGCATGAGCTTGTACACACAGTCTATGCTAGCGGCAACGCTTTTTCCAAAGTGAGTTTCTAACATAAATTAAAAATAAATCTTGAAGGCCTTTCCAAAATTTAGATTTTAGAAGTGGAAGGCACCTAAAACCATATTCAAGTGAATTTGGTTAAATAAAAGGTTAAACATAGTTCATGACTTTGAGATTACTGAAAATATGTGGCAGATTTCACAAAATGAACTCAGAAATATCCCACTTTTAGATAGGGAAAGAATGTCAGCAATATAGTTATGTTATACATCAAATTAAAGGTCTTTAAACGCTGGTTCTTTCGTGGTACTTAACTTTAGGTACAAATGTTTACTTTTGGCAAAAAATTAATTTGAAGTTTGCTATATAACATCAATAATCTTAGTCCTGGATTTGATAAAGGTAAGTGAATTGTTGTTGCATATGATTAAAATGAGTTTTTAAAAAAACATAGATAAAATTATTTCTTATAAACATTTTAATTTCAAGATTGCATGCTTGTTAACATTAATAGATGTGTTTCCAACATCATTAAAGACCTCAAAACTAAGATGTAAAATGATATATCTTCAAACATTAAGTGATTTGCCTTGACCCTAAAAATTAATTACCTCCACTGAAATTTGAGTGACTTTAAAATTTTCATTTGTTATTGTTTGTTCCCTCCAAGATTGAATTCGCATCAATGTGTGTTACATCGAAAATATATAATGTTGAATGTGACATCTTCAAAAGAAATTACATTACAATAATAGTGAGACACCGCAATTTAAATACCGCAAAACAAGAAGAGCTCTGATGTTTACAAGGAAGTTTGAAACAGAACAATTGGATTTTATATCTATTCAAGAGCACAAAGTCTCCGAGTAAAGAAAATGAAAGTCCGGGAAACTAAAGGGTCCTGTCGAATTTAGCCAATTTAGTAAATTTTTAAAGTGTACTTAAATAAATCAGGTGCCTTGCTCTCTGAGTGATTGGTGCATATGAATGAGAAATCAAAATGCGCCCCTTGTACCTCAAATTCACCTCTTCGAAGCTGTTGATTACACTGTGTATAATACATTTACTACACACAGTGACAAAATTAGGAAAATATCAATCCAAAAGAAAAAAAAAATATCCACAAACTTTTGTAGAAATACACAGTCCATTTATTTTTTGTTTTCGTTTTGTTATGCGTTTTTTGCTACCTTTGAGCTTCATCTTGTAAAGCACAATAAAAATGATCTTATTATTGTTGTAATTACTATGTATTGCCTCTCACCCTTGTTTTTCTTTTTGTTCTCCTTATGCTGCAGGTTTTCAGCCCCATCCTGCAGTACCTCTCTCGGTTTGTTGCAGCAAACGGTCTGAGTAGCGACAAGTACCGAGCTCCCCTGGCTGTGATGTCTGATTTGTGCAGCATCAAGGCATCGAACTGCAGACCCATCTGTGATCTGGTCAGTCGCTCTACCTTAGTGAAACTGGGTTTGGGAGGAGAGGGGGGAGAATTGTGGGGGATAGATTATCCCTCACAGGGTGTTGAGGGAAACAGGCAAAAATTATGAATTTGTTTATTGAAAGAGCATCAAATTCAAAAGCAGGCAGGTTTTGTTGAAAAGGTAAAATATAAAAGGACAGTATCTTGCTTTGTTAGACAGAATCATTATATGCTATGGCAAAAAAAAAGTCCAAAAGTTCATTTCTTTCAGCTAAGCATAGAGAGTGAAGCAATGAGGAAAAAAAGTGAAAATAATCTTGTGTAAGGAATTGAAGTGGGAGAGTGTTCACCGGCTTTTGACTATATATATATTTCCCCGTTCCTCTAGATGGTCCAGCAGAGTAACTGGCTGCCGGACCCTATAACACAGGCTGAAGGGACGGAGATTGAGAAGCTCTCCCTGCTGGGCCCGTTCCTGGCACTCTCTGTGTTTGCAGAGGACGACGTGAGTGGATCTCAGTTTACAGTGATGCCAATTTTCAGTTTTTTTATTAAGTTGGCAGGCCGGAGTTTAGTATAGTTCTATCAAGAAGTTATGTTTGTGATTCATTTTTCTCTGCAGCCTTATATGTAAAGATTCATTAAAAAAAGAGGATCCAAACGATATCGGTGAGTTAGACTGTTTCACTACGAGATTCCACCGTGATAGCTAGCTTTGATTCTAGGGTTTTGTGTTCGAAAATACTGCATTGTTATATTTTATTAAGCTGAATCTATCCATCTTCTTTTTGTTCTGTTTGAGATAATTAATCTGTTAGATGTTGAACGACTATCTTGGTATTAATACTTTGCTACTATGTGTAGTTACTTCAGTTTTGTAAGTGCTTTCAATTCACAGGTATTTTTGTTTCGAAGCACATTAATACCTCTATATGTGGCAAAAGCTTTCTGAGATTCTCATTTTTACAGCTCCTGATGCTTATTGATTCCTTGTAAATCTGACCTTTCCTTAACAGGGGAAAGTTGTGGAGCATTTTTTTCCTAACCACCATATGTCTAGCGACAACGCGTGGGCAATTTACAAGTCATTGATGTGCAATCTTGAGGAAGTCAGAGTAAGTATGTGGAATGGTAATCATAAAAATGAAGCATTGCTAAAGAATGTGTATTTTCAAAAGTCACACCCTGATTATTATTCTTCGCATCACTGGATTGTTAAAAGTTATCAGGATAATATAATTAGCATAGCAGTTTAATTTGTATTTAGAAGCAATTAAAAGTAAGGTAATGCTTTTGGGCAGTGGCTTAAGCACTGTGAGCCCTTCACTGGGGCTTTCCTGGGTTTACAGTTACATGTGACAATCTGTCCTTTTTCACTCTTCAGACACATTGTTTCCATATCATGCACAATTTGTTAGTCAACCCATCGACACGAGAGGCCACCCTCGACTTCATCGCCAGAACTATGGAGAGAAACAGCAAAAGATCACAGATTCAGGTCTGCTTTCTCAGCGTTATTTTGATTTCAAGTCTAAATGGGGAGAAAGATATTTAAATACATCAGATTTTATGTGATGCAGTCATTAGACATTCAGGGAATTTATATTTAGAGGTCAAGCCATGTAGTTTATTGGTTTATGGAATAGCAATAAAGAATTTGTATTCACCTTTTAATTGATTAATTATTTTTTTATTATCATTATTGTTGGTACATTATTTTAGGTGAAGCATTATTTTGCAGACATCAACGTAAAACAGTTTTGAAGTTACATTTAAGTTTTAATACATTACATGCAGTTCTTCAAGTAAAGATAACTCATAGAAATAATCCAATCAATTTTTTATCTAATCTTCCAGTTTGATGAAAGATTTTTATGCGGCGATGGTTTTATGTTGAACTTAATGTCCGTCCTTCAGAAGCTGTCACAGAAAATTGTCCTTGATAAAGTGAGAATTGCTTTTTTTTTTTTTTTAATTTATTGAAAAATTTTTTTTTTTTTGTTGCATTGTTTTTAATACTGTACAGAATTTTACTTCACATGTTTCTTTACAATCTACCCGCATTTCTAATCTGAATTATGTCATTTCACCAAATGGTGCGAAAGAGCTATCATGATTTTGTTACTTCACCAAAAGGAGTTCGACTGATGAGGTGGCAAATGTTTGTCACTAGTAATGCAAACATGCATGCAACCTGAACGATATTTATAAGACTCTTGGTCTTTGTTGAGCATTCGGGCCATGTTAGTTACTGCTTAGAATTGTTGCTGAAAAAATGTCTCTTGATTGATTTTTACATGTGAGTGTGTAACTGATTTGGGTTTGTAAACAGGAAGTACATGTATAATTTATCCCCAACCAGCTATTTAATTGGCGTGATGAAAAGCCATATTTTTCTCCAAGGAACTCTGGGGAAACTCAAGGGACATAGAAATAATCTAATATTACCTTTTTCCAAGGAAATCTGGGGAAATGCATAAAAATAATCTAATATTAGGTAATTTAGAAAACAGGAAATTGTCTCATTAAGTTGGCCTTTACTTTTGTGGTCCTGAAAGATAAGGTCTCCTCAGGGCACCATTTATTAAGAAAAATGGTTTTCTCAAGGAGCTTTTGTACAGTTTTTTATAAATGTTAAGATTCAAGCCTTAATTCGATTCTCTCTCCAGATTGATATATATTACCCATTCCACTGTACCAAAAGAGTCAGCATTGCAGGGAAATCTAGAATGCGCTTCACTGAAAAGGAAGTTGAGGAGTGGGAGCAAGAGAATTGTAAGTCTAAGGTTTATGACACTATCTAGATAAATGTTTTTAGAAATAAGCTCAGATTTGGGAGCAGGGTGGTGGGTGTTATTCAATAGGTACATTTTCAAAGCTTAGAGTAGGTTTGTGAATACCACAAATTTTGTAACGTTGGTCCTTGGTGTCCCCTAATTTTTTACAAGCTACGTTCCATTTCCGTAGTCTGGGCACAAAAATTTCAAGTTCTTTGTGGATCCCATTTTATGGTCACCATCTTTAGCTATCCTCACATAACTTATCAAGATATTAGAAAAGAAGTAATGAATTTGATCAAATTTATGTATTTCCTGAAATGTATTATGACTTTTTCTTTTCTGGGCTTCCCAGCTATAACAACCAAAGTGAAGGACCCCTCTTAAAATGTAATATACATTCTTTCATGGACTCCTTAGCTATAACAACTAAAGGGCCAGAGCCAAAGTTCTCCACGGAGTGTTTCTTCCTGACGCTGCACTGCCAGCACCTGTCCATTCTGCCCGTGACACGCAAGTACCAGCGCAGGCTTCGTGCCATCAGGGACCTGCACCGCCTCATCAGCGACATGGAGGCGGCCGAGCCACAGTGGCGGGAACTGCCCACGGCTGGTCGCAGCCGCGAACAGCTCAAGAAGTGGAAGTCACAGTATCAGGTCAGGGTCATAATACTTTACAAATAATCAGTGATGCCAATTTTCCGTAGATTTACAGGTTTTCATTTTTAAAAAGCGTTGGCAAGTCAGAATTCAGTAAATGTCTATGCATGCAAGAGTGTGGCATTGCTTGCGCTTAGTCTACTACATAGTAGTGTTCGCCAAATTGGCTGCTACTGGGTTGAATATAATTGGCCTTTTTCCATCTCGCCGCACACACGGGTTGATACGCTTTTTTGCTAGCACCTTTTTTGTATTGATCTACACATCTTCCGTTTCAATATAATATTTTACCTATGCAAACTTTTTGGAAGTTACCTAAAATAGTTGTATTATGAACCCTCAGACAGTTTATCAATAAAATTATTGCGTTTCTACAAAGGATTTTTAGTAATCTTAATGTGTTGATGTTGATAAGATAGCGTGTCGGAGACTATGTTAATTATAATTATTCAACAATTGATCTACAACTGGGACCCACTTCATCTAATCAACCTCAGAAAGAGGTTTAGTACAGTAAATAATATTTCAGTTGGCATCATTGAAACAATGCAAGTTTTTCTTTCGAACAACAAGCTTGGGTGCAAGGGAGGTCAGATTTCAGTAAACTAATTTCTGTCAAAGGGGAATGTTTTGTATCCAATTTGCTTGCTGCCATGCTGCTTTACGCAAAAAGATTCAGTAAAAAATAATGATCCAGTAGGCATCACCGCAATAGTGCAACTTTTTCTTTCGAGCAAAAATTTTGAGTCAAAGGGAATATTTGGAACCATGCAGATGTGAATTTTGAATCTTCAAAAATTGTAAGCTTAAAAAGATTATCACAAATCATCTTCATGCAGTGCCATTCTGGTGGACGTTCATGCCCATGTCCCTCCACATTTTGAATCTTCAAAAATTGTAAGCTTACATTCTGTTAAGGGTTGGGGTTTTTTCATTTGGAGCAATATAGGAAAAAAGATTATGAAATGTACAAATCATCTTCATGCCTACCCCTCCACACCTGTTTGTTCTGGCATTTCAAAATCGATCCCTTTGCTTCCATTAATCCTACCAGCCCACACCAGGTCTTTTCTCTGCCTATTGCTCTCTTTCCGTCGATCTTTCCAGTTTTAATGATTTATTCTAAATTATGACTATGTCTGACATGGCCAACAAACTTTGCTTGTTGCGTTCTGATTTTACTGAGAAGAGTTAATCCTTCGCCTACCCATATTTTTTTTTACCTTGCTCTTTGTGTGAAACTTATAGGGATGACTTTTCAGCCATCCCTCATTGTCTTCCAATTCATCGGTATAAATAGAGTGAGGAGGAGCTTGTGTTAGATAGTGGCAAAACTGTTGCCTTTGTTATATTGTCATCAATGAGCCTTTTTTTTTCTCAAGACACAAAGGGTTCTTTGAGAGACCTAGAAATTGTGACGGTAAAAGAAAACAAGATTAAACACTTTTTTTCCTGTCTTTTTATGTGTGTTTCAGAGACTTTACCAACTATTGTGCTATCTGTGCATGTGTATTTTGAGAGACTTTACGAACTATTTTTCTGCTTGGGTATGAGTGGCTCAGAGACTTTGCAAACTATTCTTACCTGTGTTTAAGAGGCCTAACAAAGTATTTCACTACCGGTGTATCTTGTGTTTCAGAGACTCCAGAAGAGCAAGATGTGCGCTGATGCCGGTGTCCTAGACAAGGACATGATCGCACGCTGCCTGTCTTTCTACACACGCACCTCGGACCTGCTCATGAGGATCGCCGATCCAGCCAACAGATGGTGGGTAGTTGTAAACCGATTACTTTTGGTGTTATTTTAGTTACTATGGTGTTTTTCTTTTTTTTTTTTTTTGTTCCTTATGCTATATAATTTTCATTGTTCATTTATTTTTCTCAGCCGATTGGTGGATTTAAACTATAATTTATTGTTTTTTTAGTTAATGTGTGATGGGTTTCCAGTTTTAGAGTCATTCTTTTGGCTTGCCTCTTTTGCACTTAATTATGAGTATATGTGCTTGTTTCGTTTTTGCTATCATTGTTATTTCTATTCAGTTATATTATTGTTTTAAATGATCAAAGATGACGGATGTTTAAATTTAGTGTGATAATTGGATTTTTCTTTATTTGCATTTTGTCTTGCTTTTGTTTTGGTTAAGTTCTTTTATTTTTATAATTTTATATTTTTAATTAAAGTATACATTTGTCACTCTAGCTTATTTTGACTGTTCCTTCTCTTTTATTCCAAGAAGCGTGCTGTAAGATGCAAATGCTTTATTCTTTTGTCATCCATAGTTAAGTAGCAGTACATAAGGTAAATGATAAAATTAAACCAAGTCACTGCATTGCTTGTCATACTAAACGCATACAAAGTCTAGCCAAAGAGAATTAATAAATGTGAGGCTTCCAAGTTTAATCAGACACAGGTCGCTGGTATAAGTTTTGAACTACAGCCTTTTAAACTACCCTATATAGACTTCTTTCCTTTTCAAATTTAAAGATAATTATTTCTAGCTCTAGGCATGGTTTTTTAAATGTTTTCAACCTCCTGAGGTACATTTAATCCTTCTAAACACACTATAAATAACTCAGTTAATATTCCGACTCGTGCCTGATTCACTTTGGTTGCTGCACATATTTATAATGAGAATACTTTTTTTTTCATTTTTTTTAGCACTCAAGTACCTCTTCCAGACACAGTTCCTGGATATTTTTCTGCCCTACCAGAGTTCTATTTGGAGGATATGGCAGATTTTATTCTCTTTGCCTTACAGTGAGTTCATTGTTTTCCTTTTTTTAATTATCCCAATTCCCATGCAATATGTGCGCATAATATTTTGGAATATCCTAGATGTTAGAAAGGTCCAGATATTATTTTTTTTTACACATCATCTTTTGCCTCTTGATTACATATCTGGATGGTTTAATCCTTATTTTCACCCATTTTATATATGCTCAAGTATATGCTAGATCGTGCGTTTCTTTGAAACTTTTTTCCCTGGCCAGATATAGCAGTAGGTAGAGCTCTAAACCAGCAAACACAAGGTCTAATATTGATCCGTATATCTAGAGCTCCAATTTGATTCGGTGTAAACTGAACTTCCTTATATCACTGTTCTGCCAACATAATGATCTAGCTCTTCTGCAGACCAAAATAACACTGATTCTCGATAGTGCATAAGGCGGATTTCACAAAATTGGTACACTGAGGTGGTGCTAACTTTCAAGTTGTATTTGAGATAATATGTTGATACATTCTTTTATTGTTTTATATACATGTATTGTTTGTGCATTGAAGGAGCTAGAAAAGCAACCAAATTGAGTTTTAAAGTGTTTTTCTATTTCTTTTCGATTTTAAATGTGTTCATACCGTCGATTTACGGATGAACCAAATATCCCATTTTTAGGGACCTTATTGTTGTTGACAAATATAAGGCCTAAATTGGACAATTCTTCCTTATTCGATACTGCTGCATTAAAAGCAAGTAATAGGCTTTGAAAAAATGTCTAAATCCAGTTCCTTGAGTATATCATCAAGAATCTAAGAGCTGTTAAAAATACGCTTTGTTATCATCACGTGTGCATCCGATCTTCTACTCTAGATCTAGGCTTCTATTATAAGGAAAGACGCCAAAGATACTCTTCTCGTTTAAAAACAAGAGAGGTCTATATAAATAGAATGCGCAGATGTCCAGAAATCGGGGTTTTGCACTAAAAGACAAAGAATTAAACGAGATTTTACATTCCGAGGGGGTGTGCTTCCGGCTAAAACGACAATCGGAACCGCGTTTCCGGACTTTCATTTTCGCTATTATTTGACTTTGTGCCCAGGAACAAGCATAAAATACAATCTTTCTGTATCAAACTTCCTTGTAAACATCGGAGCTCTTCTTGTTTTGCGGTATTTAGAGTACTATATGTAATTTTAAACATGTGCATCGTATAAACAGTATGAACGTCAGGATGAACGACAGAGGCCTTAGATCTACGGGCCGATCAAGTTTCTTTTGTTAGCTCTTTAGGACATCTTAATTGCAAATAACTTGAAGAAACGTAAAATTGTGCGCATATTTTAACTAAATGAATTAAAAAAACTTTTAATAAAAAAAAATATACATGATTAGCTCGCATTAACAAAATAAGAAAACAAAAGTGTTGAGGTCGCTCACATTTCAGGGGAGGTAATTAATTTTTAAGGGTCACGGGAAATAACTTAACGTTTGAACATATCTCCTTTTACGCATAAGTTTTGAGGTCTTTAACAATGTTTTAATCTTGCAAATGTATTTATTAATTTTAAGAAGCCTCAAATTTTGAAATTAAAATAATTATTAAAACAAATTTATTCTATGTTTTTTTTAAAAAAGTAACTCATTTTAATCATATGCAAGACCTCTTCACTTACCTTCATCAATTCCAGGAATTAAATTATTGATGTTATATAGCAAACTTCAAATTTTTCGAAAAGTAAAAATGTGTAGCTAATACTAAGTACAGTGAAAGAACCAGTTTTTAAATACCTTTAATTTGATGTATACTGTAACTATATTGCTGAACATTTTTCCCTATCCAAAATTGAGATATTTCTGGGTTCATTTTTTTAAATCTGCCATATGTAATAATGTCAGGTGAGCGTCAAGACCATGATACCTCGCCCTATAGAGATATGTAGTAATGTCAGGTGAGCGTCAAGACCATGATACCTCGCGCTATAGAGATATGTAATATTGTATGGTAAGCGTTAAGGCAATGATAAACAGCTCTGTATCTAAAGGAATACGATAACCGTTGGCTCTTCCTATTATTTTATTCATAGATTTTAAAAAAAAACACCTAAAAAACATAGTGGTGTTTAGTGAGGCCAAAGCCACTGACCCTCTCCCATTATACATCCTTTATGTTTGACAATGCCAGAGAAAATTGACAGATGTAGGGGCTAGCCCTCACTATGGTCAATTTAAAGGATTCCGACCTTACAAATCTTTACCTTGTGGAGTTCAATTACGTAAAACAACGATGAAGGTATGATGAGTCAATGCTGATATTTTTTTTTTCAAAAGGGTAAATAAGGCATAAGTGCTGCATGTTTTTTTATTACCTTTACCCCTCTTCATTTCATCTTTTTAACCCTCCTTTTTACCTCTGTTCCGTTTCCAATATTATTGTCTACAGTAATGTAATACCCGATACCAATAACATACGATAGTCAAATCTCTAACTGAATCCACGCTTCTCTCATTGCGCTTGAGAAAGATTGTTCAGCGAGGTGCAACATCTTTGCAATCAGCCAAAGTACTTCTAGCTCTAATGTATCTTGTCTCATAACTTCAGGGGTAAGACAACCCTCACAATAGTGCCCTAGCGTAAAAATTGTATTTCTAATGTCTCCTAAGTTTTGCAGAGACAGTTCCTTTTTTCCAGCATTAATTCACTTACTTTTTAGTCTACTTTGTCTTTTTGCATCACCAATCTAGGCTTTGTTCAGTTCATGTTCAGTGCTGTATCGTTTCTGTTGCTTTCTTCCACGCACTTAGGTAAGTCGGTCTAGCCATAATTATAGTACTTGTTCTAAGTAGGGCAAAAAGACAATAGTTTTGCTCGAGTTATAAATACTATTTTCAGCTTCAACACGCTGCTCCGTTGCTCTCCTAGAATGACAGCCTTTTCTCATTGCCCAACACTAACCAATTATTCTAATTTTGGCATGTATCCTGCACTTGTGTTATTTTACAGTGTGAGAACATGACTTTTATTTCTACTTGTGTGGACATATGTATATGATAGATCTTATACTCTAACATTGGCTTTGTTTGTACGTTTGCCTCCCAATGTTCTAAAATGGGGGATTAAACTGGTGAGAGTGGTAAAGTGTTGGTCTACCAATCGGGAGGTTCCTTGTTCGAATCCCAAGTACAGTAAAAATGTGTCCAGTTTAGTCCCCTACTGGCTGTGTCGGTGTCAATATAATTTAACTGGCTAGGGCAGGGATCATGGTATCCCCCGCACTGTCTCAGTGTGGTTTTACGTAAAATTGTCAGACGTTACTCTTTGGGTCCGTCTGCAATATAGCCTGTATAGAGCTGACTTTGGATGCAAAGCAACAAAAAATATTAAAAAAAAAACCAATGGTCTGTAATCTGACATTGGTTCCATATACATGAATGTGTTTCCCTCTCTGTATTAAAACTACAACGCACGCTAACGGTGAATCTGTGTATGCCCAGCTGGTGGGTGAATATATATTTCTTAGCGTGTTTTATAGATAGTAATACTAGGCGCACTTTTACAAAAACCCAAGGTAGCTCAACATATTTATTCTTCTTTCAAGACTATAATAAAAAAGTCAACTTGCCACTATTATGGAGGTTTCTATTCATGGATAGTGAATAACTTTCGATCACCACAAACAAGATGCAATGTACTCAATTTTGAAAAACAAAATCCAGAAATTTCCTATATATTTCAATTTACTCACTATTTATTGATACAAAAAAATCTCTGTAAACAGAGCTGTTATCGGCGCGAATGGAACATAATAAATTATTGAGATTGCTCCGAGGGAAGTCTCACTCAATGAGTCAAAGTATGGGTTTGTCGCTCTGTTGCATCGATTTATTACAATTTAGCCTGATTTGACGGGGGTTGGTCTTAACTTAGGAAAAAAGAGTAACTCTTCTTTATGCTTTTATATAACCTTTTATTATACGTCGGGACGACAGAATCATAATTATACTTCACCTTACAGTTAAGTTTCGTCTAATTTATATATTATCATTGTTTTATTATTTTGTACAGAAATATATAGGTCCAATATCTTAAAAAAAGAAACTGCTTCTTTATATAAGTGATCCATAATAATCTGCTATTTCATTCATTTTTTTTTTCTTAAAATACTAGCCATGTTAAAATCTGTGCCCCACAGAAAAGTAACTGTATGCGCATCAAGATTCTGGGCGACTGCTACTACTGTGTTTCCGGTGTGCCCACACCGG
>RQTK01000693.1:190617-205617 GCA_003991915.1 Elysia chlorotica | reverse complement strand
GTTTACAGCAAGTTTAGTTATTTGGCCCCCTTCATTTACACTTGCTTCGTAAAAAAGACGACATATGATATTCCAATGTAGAATATATAATATAGTAGAATGTAGATAGCGTGTCTCCCCCCGTTTTGACAAAGGATCGTAAGTACAACGCTGTGGTAAGCTTACGACTTGTATTAAGATAATTATACGAATAAAAAGACTCATGACGAATTGTAAGCTAACGCGACCTTGCATTTACTAACCAAGGCTAGTAGATAGGATAGTAGATAGAGGGTGCGAGTTTGATGTCCGCCTAAGTCATCTATTATATATTTATCTTTATCTTGTTAAACAAGTGGACGTAAGTACAACCTCGCGGTAGCTTACAAATTGTCGTAAGTCTTCTTATTCTTTTCTCTTAAGACGAGTTGTAAGATTGCCCAGTGTTGTGCGCCCGACCCCAGCTATATGTAAGTGTGTATCTATAAATCTTTGCTCATGTATTATTTTCTTAATGAATGCCTGTCTCTCATTGTCTGTGCTTCCCCCTGCCCTCTGTGCCCAGCCTCCTGGCGGCCGACAAGCAGCAGCAGATGGAAATCAACATGCGCCTACAGGACCGGCTGAAGCACATCAACAACAACAGGTGGGACCCCTCGCCGTGTGGGACACAGAGGGGCACAAACTAGGGTTGGGGTTGGTTTAACGTCCAACAGCAGCACTATATAGGCTATATTGTGGACGGACGTCTGACAATTTTATGTGCTGCCACACACGAGACAGGGCGGGGATACCATGACTCCTGCCTCAGCCGGTATCCCCGCCAAACTAGGGACGGAAAGGGGGAGGGAGACAGAGAGTATTTAATACTTTCCACAGATTTAAAATATAACAGAATCTGAGGTTTTGTTTTAAAATCGTCATGAGCTGATCTAGACCTATGACCTCCCAATTTCTCTTTGATGACCTATGACCTTACGAGCACTATAAATGAGCTTTGAGTCAACTTTGCTTCAAATTTTTACATTCTTTCTGAATATCTTTTTGATGATTTGCGTTAACTTATAACGAAATCTCTTGAATACTTGAAATCTCCACATCTAACCTCTGAGAACTGTTATAATTATTTTCTGACCTGTAAAAGAACTAACCTTGACCTCCGACCTCCGGGTAAATTTTCCTTGCCCCCTAACCTCTGCCCCCAGCTGTCGATCACGTGACGAGTCGGAGATGCACCCGTTGTGGCTTCGGTTCGAGGACTCCCATGCCGAGCGGAGCTTCGCGGAGCAGTCGGACGATATGTTCCCCTTCTATGTTATCTGCGCGTTCCTCATCTTCATCGTTATCTTCGTCGTTCAAGTCGTCATGTTACCGAGGTGAGTAGACCTACTTTCCTATCTGTATCTTGAATTCTCTATTATTCTGCCTCTCTTTATCCCAGTCTCTCTTTCTCTATTTCATTGAGTCACTCTCTATATCTATATTTCTATCTATTCACTCATCTATGTAATATTTCTATCTACTTCATCTATCTATCTGCCTATCCTTTTATCTGTAGATCTATCCTAACTTTCTATCTATCTCTCTTAGGCCATACCGGTACACGAAGACTTCATATTGTCGAAATCTGATAGTTTGGGATGCTAGTAAAATTAAAGAAGCCAGTTGTATATCAATATTTATAGTACTTGCGATAGAAAGAACATAAATATTTAACATGCAACCGAAAGAAACGAAACAACCTGAGCACCACCTTTCATTTTGTACACTATTGTCAGAGGTCTGTCTGTGTACGTGGCTGGTGCAGTGAGTTTTGTGTTGTTTGCCACCTTGACGGGAATCTGTCTCTGTAACAAGTTACATACTCAGGTAAGTAGCGGAATTTATCATCATCATCATCATCATCATCATCATCATCATCATCATCATCATCATCATCATCATCATCATCATCATCATCATCATCATCATCATCATCATCATCATCATCATCATTATCAATATGATAATCATCATCATCATCATCATCATCATCATCATCAATCATCATCATCAATGACTAAAATTGTATCACACTCATCTTTGCTTGTACTTTCAGTAACAACAGCTTGAATATTATTAGACTGCCCTCTTAAGATTCATAAATGAACGTTAGCACTAATTGCTTATTATTAAAGCAGTGATAGTTTTTTTTTCTTTTGTTGTAAAGTATACCGTATTGTCACCTTAAGAACTACGTGTGTGTTACTTGTGTGGTTGTGTTCCCAGCGCCGGTGGCACAAGCTGTTCCACTTGTTCCGCCGGGTGTCCTCTCACGTGGTCAAGTCGCACAAGACGCGCGTGCTGCTGTCTGTGTTCTGTGTGAGCCTCCTGTACCTCATCTCCACCGTCAGTCTGGTGTGTACACGCTCTCTGGTGGGGGTGCAGCTTGGAAAGATAATTTGATTGTGGCCCAGATAAATGTGGAGATCGGCCCTAGGCTAACTTGGTGTAGTTTTAGATTTACTATTGGGTTGTTTCTTGGCGTATATCACCAGGAGCTACTGTTTTAAACGAACTTTTTTAAATAACGTTTGAGTATGACTATATGAAACCCTATGCTCGTTTTGTTCCTGCCCTGTATTAGTCATGTGATTTTGCATAGTTCTAAAGAATAAAAAGAAGAGGGCTACTAGCAATGTAAAAAAAAAAAAAGATTCTTATTCTAAAGAGAATCTAATTTACATAATGTATATAAAATAAATAAATAGTGATTATGTATTCCCCGATTTCAGCAAATCCATATTATCCTCAGATGTACTGTGATGGAGGGAAACTCATGAACGCAACACACGCAACTTCTTCTAGGTGCAGCTTTGATGGGGTAGGCCTACTCTCAGCAACTTTACTCTGCCTGTTTAGAAATATTTACATGATGAACTACTTTCAACGATATCTGTAAATGATTCTCCCAAAGGACATTATTTTCTTATTCAGGAGATCGTAACACCGCGCCTTGTCGCTTTTAAATCTGGACCATCAGTGGTTGGGAATTATAAAAAAAAAACTATGATAATTATAAAGTGTAGCCTTGGTTCGGCAGATGTATGCAACTTGTGTCTTCGCAATGTGACTGTAGATAATTGAACATTTTAAAGGACACCACTGGGTAGATGTGAGCAACCTTTCTCGTGACAGCATAACTTGGATTTCTGAATGCCTTTTCATGTTAGCTTTTAAGTTGTTTTATTCTTCACAGACTTGGTTCAAGTTAAACCTTCGTTTAATGGCATTATTATTTTTCAATTTAAATTAATTATGTACTTTTTAGTGTCAGCCTGCTACAAAATGTATTTCAAGTTTTTTCGATGCCATGCTTCCATATTGACCTATGTTATCTGAAGGAATAATGATGAAGAGTACAGCAACAACTTATATCATTATCGTGTTTCTATCAAAAAAAATTTTCAGCAGTCTTTATAACTTAGTTTATTTGTTTTATAGTACACAAGAGAAAAAAAATTAAAATCTTGTTCGCCTGAACTGAACAATTTCCCCAGAATCACTGTGACGAAAAGAATATAACTGTAACACTTAGGAGAGAAGCTGGCACGTCGGAATGCAGTTTCCCTTCGGTAAAATACTTCATCGTTTTATCATGTTGCAGTTACGTTCACGTTATGCCAAGTAATGTTTTTCCTCAAGGTTTCACTATTGACGTAATTTTTTTTAAATCTATTCTTCGTCACACAATAAGTAGATATGAAAATTAATAGTTAAAATGTTATAATATAATAGTAGTAGTGCTATTACTATTACTATTACTATTATTTATTTTATTATTATTATTTTTACTGGGTTCAGCATCTTCATCCAGATCAGCTTCCTCATCAAGCTGGTCTTCCTGCTCGCCATGTTCGTCGCCGTGAATGTCGCGGTCCATCTGGGCAGGGGAGACGTCTTCGACACCGTGGAGGCGGCCAGCGACGGCGGGTAAGTAACGGGTAGACAGAGGCTGCTTGCTGACAAAAAAAAATACTTTACCCACCCCTAGCAGAAGACAAGTCGAACCTGTGGATGAGTTATCAATAGGAATACCTTTGAAATTTAGTGAGAACGGATATCATCCAAAGAAAACGATCGGCTGTAAGACAGCAAAGAAAATGTTAGACATCACAAAGCAACAATGGTACAATCAGAGACGTAAGGGAAATGCCATGATAGCTGACGCTATAACGCAAAGCACCTGAAGAAGAAGGAAGAAAAAACTAATACGGAGGCAGGAGTAACAGCTGTGATTCGAAACTGGGACTTTGTGCTTGTCAATTCAGGTAACCGACTGAACTACCAGCCTTGGATACGTACATTTTATTACTCAGACTTATCTGATAAAAATAGCGATGGATATTTTTTTTACCTTTTCCTTAGAGAAAAAGCCGAGTCATCGAATATGGAAAAATTGTGAGTGAGTGAGTTTGTTTTACACGTCTGGAGGAGAAGTAGCTTAATAATATTTTTTAAGTTAAAATATTTAAGGTCACAAGTGCCCGTGTAGTTTTTTAATTCATGTTCACGCTTTCCTTTTTGCCCACTTCTCAACGGCTCATCTAAGAATTATTATAATTGGTATTGTTTATGCATTTATTTCAGGAGATTAAAATAATCAAACAGAAGCTTAATTGAGTCAGTGACGGCTCCTCTGGGATGGATAATAATAATAAAAATAATAACGAAGATCATTTCTATAGCGCTTCTTCCAAGAACATGGCTTGAAGCGCTTTACAATGCATAACAAAGAACAAACATGCAACACATAAGAAAACATACAACCATTCACAACTCGCTCGCACACTTGCTTCATATTCAACGTTTGACATAATTATAAGCAATAATGAATAATCACATTGAAAAAGAAGGTCTTTGGGATATGATATGTTGTATAAAACGGTGGTATAGAGATAATTTAATATACCAAGTAACATTGTCCATAATTATTGTGTTGTGTTGGTCCAGTGATGGCTCCGCCAAGATGGAGCTGGTGTATAAAACCACGGTGTACGCGGCCGTCATCCTGGTGACCATGCACTACATCGACCGCCAGATGGAGTTCGCCAACAGGCTCGGCCATCTCTTCAAGCTGCAGTTCCAGGGAGAGACGGAGCAGGTCAGCCATCGCGGATTTTTCTGATTAACATTGATGTAATTTCGAACACAAAAGATAGATTTGCCTTTCGAGATAAAACGTCTCAAAGCAGTTCACAAAAAGGCTTCAAGCTCCATGTCCACGGACATTGGAGCAGTAAATAATTATTACAACACTACGCATAAATAGTTTAATTTTTTCCGACTCACATTGGTTATTTACTAGTGTTAGCCTACCACAAAAAGTAGATTTTTTACCGAGGTAATTGACATAGAATAGTTCGCCAACAGGCGCGCCATTCTCTTCAAGCCCCAGCTCCAGTGAGAAGCGGAGCAAGTTCACCACAGAACAGAATCTTACACCAAGGGGGGTCATGGATTACCAAAACAAAATGTCTGAGGCTTAGAAAAGCCTTTTTCTCCATTTATTTTCTTGTCACATTCTTACCTTAAGAATTATTTAAACATGGACGGGTAACAAGCTGTTATTGGAACCGTGGACAAACCCGCTCTCAGACAATATGAGCTACCTCTGCCTCCCCGTGCTTATATTTTTATTTGCGTGGAATCAAGTAAGAAAAACAGGTGCCGCTAGCTAAACTGGCGGATATTTGATGGGGTTTTCCTCCAGCAGCAAACATTTGGTTGGCTAAGTTCATGTGTTTTCCTAAATCCATCAACTGTATTCTTCATCTATTCTTCCATCGTCCCCCTCCTCCTCTTCCTTGTCCTACCCATCCTCATCCTCATCTTTATTCTTCTCCTTCTTCGCCTCCTCTTCCCAAACCTCAATTGCCTTTTTACTCCGTTCCTCTAATGTACTTGTATTATAGCATATTTCCAGGTTATTTTTTATTCATACCTATATTATGTTGCTGTAGCCTAATGTTCGGTCTAACCACTTTCCCCGTGTGGTGCAGGTGAAGATGATGGCCGCCATCAACAAGATAGTGCTAGAGAACATCATCCCGTCCCATGTGGTCGCCTACTACCTCAGGTCGTCAAGGAAACACGAGGTACGTGGAAAACATTCTCTCATTTGAATATCCATATGTTCGTTTCATTTTCTCTAGATTTTGTATCGCCACCATCGAAGGTAAACGGTCGGAGGGTCACAAGACAAACATCTGACAACTCTACATGCAGCCGCACAGAGACGGGGCGATCAAATCAGGACTTATGTTTGTGACAGTATCAATACTGACCCTAATACTGACCCCACGATGATTCAAACTTAAGACATGCGGATCAGAAGTCTTCTCTCGGCTGACTGAGCTACCTCACCCACGTGTCCAGGCTAATCTAATCAGAATTTTGCGAAAAATGTTGGCATCGTTGAATAGACTTTATATTTACCTTGTATCATATTATGGCTTTAACATAGTTACGCCTTGAAGTCCACCCCTTTGTGTACATTGTCTGCAGTTGCCTTAGTGAGTGTATTCTATGGTTGGGTATAAAAGAAAATTGATACAGTTTTAGTCAGACAACCTATGAAGTTCATGAGGATAATGTGCAATCGGATTTAGAGTCTTAGTTTATCCTCAAAGTCGTAGAAATAATATTTCAATATGGTAATGGACCACGAATTGTCTTATCCAATTTGATTTCATTCCGATGTTATTCTTAAAATTTCGACTCGATCGCCATCTCTTCTATGGTTTGTGTGTAATCGAAAGGTATACATAACCACCACTCCAACTTCCTTTGCTCCATGCACATGTTTTGTTTTGTTTTCCTGTAGGACCTGTACCACGAGAGCTGTAGTCACGTGACGGTTATGTTCGCCTCGATCCCGAACTTCAAAGATTTCTACCAGCAGACGAAGGCAAATGGTGAGGGCATGGAATGCATTCGGGTCCTCAACGAGATTATCTCAGACTTCGATCTGGTGAGTGAAATAGAGGCAGTAGTACGAGTATTTATGCTCGATTTAATAGAAAAAAATATTTCTTTTTCATTCACTCGTTCTGTTCTTATCTGCCTCTTTGCGTCATATTTTCATATTATCTTGTTGTTTTTTGTCTTCTTCTTTTTACCAATCTACCTCTTTCTTTGTCTCTCTCTGTCTCTCTTTCGCTATCCTTATTTTTCTGCCTCTGTCTGTCGCTGTCTCTAACTTCCTCTCCGTCTCCCTCTGTCTCTCTGTATCTCTCCTATCTATCTATCTATCTATCTATCTATCTATCTATCTATCTATCTATCTATCTATCTATCTATCTATCTATCTATCTATCTATCTATCTATTTATCTATCTATCTATCTATCTATCCATCCACCCATCCATCCATCCATCCATCCATCCATCCATCCATCCATCCATCCATCCATCCATCCATCCATCCATCCATCCATCCATCTATCTATCTATCTATCTATCTATCTATCTATCTATCTATCTATCTATCTATCTATCTATCTATCTATCTATCTATCTATCTATCTATCTATCTATCTATCTATCTATCTATCTATCTATATATCTATCTATCTTTTTCTCTACCCTAGTCTGTCTCATGGTTGACTATCTGACTTTTCTTTCTATTCTGTTTTGTGTTTGGTTTGTAAACTTGTTGTATGTAACTTTTTTATATGTTCAGTTTAACACTGTTTATTTCAATATTATTCTGCTACTTTTAAGGCAAATGGTGAGGGCATGGAATGCATTCGGGTCCTCAACGAGATTATCTCAGACTTCGATCTGGTGAGTGAAATAGAGGCAGTAGTATGTGTATTTATGCTTGATTACTTTTAATAGAAGGAAAAATATTTCTTTTTCATTCACTCGTTCTGTTCTTATCTGCTTGTTTGCGTCATAATATATATATTCATATTATCCTGTTGTTGTTTTTTCTTCTTCTTTTTACCAATCTACCTCTTTCGTTGCCTCTCTCTGTCTCTTTTTCGCTATCCTTATTTCTCTGTCTCTGTCTGTCGCTGTCTCTAACTTCCTCTCCGTCTCCCTCTGTCTCTCTACTCTATCCCTCTCTAGTCTATCTATCTATCTAGCTAGCTAGCTAGCTAGCTATCTTTTTATCTATCCTAGTATGTCTCCTGGTTGACTATCTGACTTTTCTTTCTATTCTGTTTTGTGTTTGGTTTGTAAACTTGTTGTATGTAACTTTTTCATATTTTCAGTTTAACACTGTTTGTTTCAATAATATTCTGCTACTTTCTGTTTCATTAGTGAACTATAGAATGTATCAACAGCGTAGCGTGTTAGGGTACCAATACCACAGGAATTTTTTTTGCTGATTCTACTATCCCAAAGGACTATTTTCACTATTCCGTTTCCATTTGGGCCTTGTGTGCCCTTTTTTTAAAAAGCGAGATTGCTCTATTAGTTTGGCAAACATTGTAAAATACCAATAAAGTCATCCGGCAAGTACAAGTTGACTAATTTATTTCTATTTCTTAGCTTCTGATCAAGAAGTTTCCAGATGTAGAGAAAATCAAAACAATAGGGAGCACATACATGGCAGCGACCGGACTTCACAATGGAACTCTCCGTACGACAGAGGTAAGTCTAACCTACCTTTTTCTGATCTTTCAATGATGTGATCAACAATGGAATCAGCGATGTTAGTAAATCGTCCAATTAAAAAAAAATCAAGTATACTTGTTGTATTTGTTTAATAATTTCACGTTCAATTAAATACGTTGTGCCAATGAATATCATGAACTAAAATTTTAAAATAAGAGAGATGGTTTCTGTCAAGAAAGAACTATGCCACAATTTTATGAAGCATAAAAAGCAAAACACTTAGTTTCTGACAGAAAATCGGACATGAAACAAAGTAATCGTGAAATTGTGGAACTCAAGTTGGCATATTGTGTCTTTGACAAGCCCGAATTATCAGCAAAATCTGAGATAGTCATTTATAGGGAAAGTAATGAGAGTGAAGGTTAATGGTTTTTGACTACGACTCAACAACCTGAGACAATGTCCGCTATTTCTAAGAATTCCACATCTTATTTTACGTATCCTATGAGCATGCAGGTTTGGCATTTTCTGTAACTTTTAAGTGGTATCGATATATAAAACACTCGATGTGCAATGTGCCACATGTTTCTGTGGTGTGTACAATGCATCAGCGTCAGCCGAGCCCACTAAAGATCCCACGATTTTAACATTGTGATTCTCTTGGTGAACTGCTGATATAAAAATTTCAAGTTGTCCAGTATTTTAGGCCTATGTGTATTTATTAATCTTTTTTATCTAGTGCTATCTCAATCAGCCATGCTTTTTTTCTTTCTTTGCTTTCCTTGTACACATAGGAAGGAGAGAGCTGGGAGAATAACGTAGTGACCATGATCCACTTCTGTTTGGCCATGATATCCACACTGGAGTGCGACTTCAACAAACATTCCTTCAACAACTTCAGTCTCAGAATAGGTGAGTTTTGTGGAACTCAGTATTGGTTGTCTTGGTAGCACGCCCATCATCACGTGATGTGAGCCTTTATTTGCCAACCAACCAAGGCTTGGACAGCTGACTTGATTCTGAGCTCTGCCACAAATTTTATCATTCATATGCAACAAGCAAAATTGATGCAAAGAAAATCTCCACCAAGTTATAGGGGTAGTCTCTTTACCACAGTTGATCGCCTATCTCGAATGTCATTGAAATTAATTTTTATGATCGGAAATTTACAAAGATTTTGGTAAAGCACCATACTGCACAAATACCCCAAGAAGTTTGTTTGGAGAAGAAAAGTTGAAGAGGGCTATAGGTTTAGACGGGAATTGTAATTTATGCATTTCAGTGGACATGTTATAGAGGGAGACAGAAGGGGTTGTGGACTGAAATGTTCAGCTTTCTACGATGATGGAATAACAGAGAACAACATTTACTTACCCCTGTGATTGTTTTCATTTCCATATTTATCTAGGACTCTCAAATTAGGTGTAAACACTGGTTAACGCAAAGGAGTTAAGTTAAAATGGTCCTTTTTAAAGAATGTGTTTTTTTTTAAACACTTGGATACTGTTGTGTATCTGTGGTATCTGCACACCAGAGAAAATATCCGCAAGAGAGTGACGGGGCGGGTTGAAAATACTAGTTTTACTTTTAGTTTATTGCCACAGTATTTCATTGTTAAGTCCTAAGATTATACAATTTTTAGAAAATTGTCATTCATCAACTTTACTACACTCACCTCTTCTTTCTGAAAGAATCTTAGGTTTAAACTTTTGAACTGCAGTATAATGTCAAGCGTATTTGCACACCAAAATTATTTTAGTAAAAAAGAGATAGGGCTGAAATGCGCTGGTAATAAGGCTATTATATTCTTTTCCTAATTTCAAAGTAATGTGATTCTGTCAAGAGTAATGTGAACTTAGCTTTAGGCGTAACTTAGCTCACCAAGCAATCGCACTCACACAGAAGTGAAAATTCTAAACGCTGTGGCAATTCTGGTCTTTATAATTTTTGGTGAACAACGGAGAAAATGTTTTTTTAATAAAATAACGTTTCTGCTAGTTGAGCATGAATTATATTCTTGTCATAACTTTTGGTGAAATTATAGTCCCTATTGAAAGAAGTTTTCTTAAGTGAGTGAACTATTGTTTTGTATGGTTTCCTGCCTCGATCCTCAGGCGTGAACTGTGGGCCTGTGATAGCGGGCGTGATCGGCGCCAGGAAGCCGCAGTACGACATCTGGGGGGACACGGTCAACGTGGCCAGTAGGATGGACAGCTCGGGTCAGCAGGGCAAGATCCAGGTCAGTGCCACCGCCACAAGCCAGAGAGGTTCCTGAGTTATATCTCTGTGATGGTGATTGGAGTGGAGAGAATGCTTACAGCCGGGAGAAAACATGCTGAGTTCATGAAACAAATGCTAGGCCCTAGAAAAAAAGTTAATTACTATAGAATTGCTTTTATTTAATCCATTGCGCTTTTTTTTCTATGACATAATGTGTTGTTTACTTAACTATGTGTTTATTTGTAAGACATGGTACTAAATCTTCGTTGTCTCTCTGTTTCTCGCTAGGTCCCGGAAGAAACCGCAGCCGTGCTTGTCAAGTATGGATTCCCTATGGAGTTTCGCGGCATCACAAAAGTCAAAGGGAAACAACCCATGAAAACCTTCTTTCTCAAACAGAGAAAGGACAGTTTGAAATCTTGAGAAACAAAACATCTTTTGAGCTAATATGTAATTATTCTTTTCAGTAACAGTCACTCAAGATGAGTGTGTGCAGTCGTTCCAGATATAATTGGTAATAACCGCCTAAAGACGAATGATAACAGTCACTTCAAACAACATAGTATGCAGGGTTTTGTGTACAATTTATTTATTTATTGAACACATTCCCTTCGCAAAGCTCAAAGCGCTGGACAACATGTTAAGCACAATCACAAAAGTGTTCAATATATACAGAGTCCTGTAGAAGCATTTTACACACAAAAATCAGTTACCTAAAAATCGCATAGACATATTATAAAAGGGTGTCAAAGTTATGTACAAATAACTATTAAAAATACATGTTATTAAAAACTTTAGATACAAGAATTTCAAACACATTGATCTTATTAAACATTAATATAGATCTATCACAAATGGTCAGAACTGATTCAAAGCTTAAGTACTAATGCTCATGTAAAATAAGAATAGCAGAAAAGAGAACGAATATTGTTCGGGTTACAATTAATAGCCGACTAAGTTATGTTACAACACTGTAGTCAATTCGTTTGAACTATAATTTTAAAAATGAGACTTTTAAAAGAAGGGGTTTTAGTTTCGATTTGAAGAGCGTTAATGTATTCACATTTTTCGTTTCATCAGGAATTTTATTCCAAAGGTTCTCAGACCGAACTTTTAAAATTTGTATCTTGGTTTCACTAGGAGGTTCTTGCCAGCTGAGCGTAGGGCTCTAGGTGGTGTGTAGGGTATAACTAAATCTTTCAGATATTCTGGGAAGTCGGATACATATTATTGGCATTGAAAGTGAATAGAAGCTAACTTATAATTTATCCTAGAGCTGACAGGAAGCCAATGAAGATCTTTAAGTAAGGGTATGATGTGTTCTTTTTTGTCTGTTGTTACCCTTTTGAAAAGACTAGCTGCATTGTTTTGAATCTGTTGGATTTTCTTCAATTTATAATCAGGTAGTCCTGCTAACAATGAGTTAGACTAGTCGTATAGCACTCTATTTTCCAAACACACTTGGCTACATCCTAGCTTACTCTATAGCATAGTCATTATTTATGACAGACTAGTCTACTTTTTCTTACCGGATGTTGCACGCGTATCTGTAACGAGGCAAACAAGTATCCTATCCCACAGACCTGGTCACTGGGCCTATTGCGAATCTCCAGTCCCGGACACTATGCACGCTCTCTATCTCTTCAGATACGATTATTATGATTCCTCAAGTTTATGGTGTAAAATCCAAAGCTGTCTGCGATTGTGAATTGTTGGGGCAAAAATTAATGCCAACCATACTTCCCATAATGTTCTGACCACAAAGATTAGTGGACAGCCTAGAACCGCCAGATGTCAAGCTGCCAAATCTGGAGTCTAGAACCGCCACATGACAAGCTACCACAATTGGATAGTCTAGAACCGCCACATGACAAGCAACCACAATTGGATAGTCTAGAACCGCCACATGACAAGCCACCACAATTGGATAGTCTAGAACCGCCACATGACAAGCCACCACAATTGGATAGTCTAGAACCGCCACATGACAAGCTGTTTAATCTGGATAGTCTAGAACCGCCACATGACAAATTATTGCCCAAAGATAGTCTAGGCCTAAATTAACCTAAGCTATAACCTGGGCATTTTCTGAATCTCAACATGTTCTACATAAACCACTAGATGAAAGTCGCGAATTCCACAACCACACACAAATCTGTACTAGGAAATCTCTCAGATGTGATTTTGGAAACGGACCAGTAATAAGGAAACATTTTTACTATGAGACAAACCAAATGCATGATTTTACGTCATAATAAAGATATGCAAATAATAATTCAACGCAACATAGAGGCTGATTAAAAAACACATATTGATGCTATGAAGATAACTGGAGCCTCTCATACTTTGTGCATTTTTAAGGGAACAAAATAACTGTAAAGTATGAAAATGTAAAATGTAAATGTAACGTGTATACTGCAATCTCTTGCCTTCATTTTTGAGGATATCTGTTTTAACTTTCAACTACTCTGATCTCTTAACTCAATTGATTGAATTGATTTAAATTTGCTAAGAAAACATGCATTTCATTCTTCTGTGGTAATTTTCTATTTAGCTTCAACGTTACTTTTGTTATCGTCTCAGCATTCTGTTCAATTCGCACAAGCGGTTAATGGTCTAAAAATAATAATTATATCACCCTACATTCATGGTAACACATTTAGCCTTAGTTCAGGTGGAAAGCTGGATAAAAATAATAATAATAACAGCAGCAACAACAACAACAACAACAACAACAACAACAACAACAACAACAACAACAACAACAGCAACAGCAACAAAACAATAATAATGAAAATAATAATACCAAAATCTTTAAATGGAAAGACTCGATGGTTTTTTATGGGCACCATTTGACGGTGCACGAGTCACAACAACTTGTAGGGCAATGGGATTCTAATAATTCACAATTTTTAACTCGAAAAGCACAATTCTCTAAATCCGCCGTTTTGTTGTTTATGTACACGCCAAACATTAGTTGGCACTGTGATCATTGGGCACAGGAAACGTTCAATTTTGTTTTTTTCTATTTCAATTGTTGTATAGTCAACACAAGTCGAATCGAGGCTTCAGTGTGACCAACTTTTTGCGGTCGACGTTGATGCTTTTAAAAGCATTCGGCATTTTGCAGTTTTGAAAGAGTGTATAATAATTTCCTCCTTATCTCCTCTTTTTGTCGTATTCTATGGATGTTATGCAAATATCTGTACAATGAATGTTACATGTCTTATCTCACATATACTCCAAGTTAGGTCTATGTTTACTTCACAGATCCGTTGATACACAGCATTATCTTTCACAAATCAAAAGCGCTCGAGTTCTCGGCTACAATTTGTTTTTTTTAACAACTGTTAACCAAACCACTATCTTTCAATTCTTGTGGTTTATTATGTACTTATGTTTATCATTGAATGCGTACAGAATTGTGCACACTGATTTTTTGACGATTGAAGCATAATTATTCTTAAATGCCTACCATTTCCTCTTTATAAGATCACACTTTCAAAGACATGTCTGTGTCGCATTGATTTGTCTTTTTTTTCCTTTTTTTGTTTGTTTGTGGATAGAATGGCTGAAAGAGGTAAAAGAATTTGGTCACTTTATTGTAAATTGTGTTTTTTGTTGGTTTCTACTATTTTTTAAAGTTATAAAATAAGAGTGTATTTTAAGCTATATTCGCTACTATTTTGCGTCTGTAAAAAAAAAACTACATTACGTATTTCTTTGTGCAGTATAGTGAATATCTCTTTATTTAAAAATAGTTCTCTATGATAAGGATCTTTTTCTCCAATGAAAGTGACAATAATTTCTGTTTTAGCTATTAGAATTAGGGCAACACTGTTCTTTTGATAGATGTTACCGTTGTCTTCGGTTATTTTGTTTTAAATTGCCACTTTGGTTTTGCATTCGCCAAATTAGCGCTGTGAGTAGCTCAAAACATGGATTGGATGAGATTGATAACACAAGATCACACGAATCTATAACTTGATTCCTGCTGTTTATCAAACTTTTTTCGGAACTGGCAACATGAAACCAAAGTACAAAGCCCGTAGCAAACCTTATTCTTACACAATCATGTGTGTAAGACAGATGTTCCAATATTACGCAATAATAATTATGGGCAATTTATTTTCAGTTTGGTTGAAGAGAGAGAGAGAGAGAGAGAGAGGGGGGGGGGGGGGGGGGGGGGGGGGGG
>RQTK01000693.1:141832-190119 GCA_003991915.1 Elysia chlorotica | reverse complement strand
ATAAATAATAATAATAATAATAATAATAATAATAATAATAATAATAATAATAATAATCATAATAATGCAGTTTATTTATGGAGCGCCACATCCAATAAACTCAGCTCATGTCGCTTTTTACACATTAAAATCTCATTAAAAATTTTTTTTTTTAAATTATAACAGAGTGATACAGAACATAGATAATAATGCATGCCATAACATTACAAACTTACGCACATGATTAATTTGTGGTGACCTTTTTTTTTTAGTAACCTTTGGTATCAGAGCGAAAGTTTACATTATCTTATGTAGGCCTAAATCGTGTGCATCTCGCTTGCGCTCGACAGAGCAAGTAAGTTATCTTGCACATGATTGTACGTTATGGTTTGTCCATAATTTGTGACATTGTTTATTTTGTTTTGTATGCTTCTTTCTCTCGGTCGTATATTATTGTTACATGATTCGCTACAAGTCTTTCATTCCTTATTTACTAATAATGTATTAGGTTTATATAAAAGAGAGGTTTCAAAATGATTGCCTATGCAACCAAGCTAAAGGCTGTGAGGATAAGAGAGAGAGAGAGAGAGAGAGAGAGAGAGAGAGAAAGAGAAGAGGCAGACAGTATGTTGAAAAAAATATTAGTTTTTCTTGTTGTTTTTCTTACGCGCAAACACTATGAAATTAAAACTAAACATTTCCTATTCTCTGTAACTATTTAAGTAAATGTTGAAGATTTGATAATTATACCATACCCAAATAATTATGAATAAAAAATAGAATCACATCTACAAAGCGTGTCATTTCTTATACACTGGAAAAAGATGTTTTCTGCATAATATTCATAAAGTTGCAGGAGAGCTGGAAAACGTAAGTGTATAAACTAAATGTTTGAAAGGGAGGGAGGGAGAGAGATACACTGTACATAAATAAATAGATAGATTGATTGATAGATAGATAGATAGATAGATAGATATATAGATAGATAGATAGATAGATAGATAGATAGATAGATAGATAGATAGATAGATAGATAGATAGATAGATAGATAGATAGATAGATAGATAGATAGATAGATAGATAGATAGATAGATAGATAGATACATAGATACATAGATACATAGATACATAGATACATAGATACATAGATACATAGATAGAAAGAGATTGAGAGACAGACAGACAGACAGACAGACAGACAGACAGACAGACAGAAGGGTAGTAGGGAAAAAACACCAATTTTGTAAACGTTTCATCACAGAAGTCCTCTGGAGAGTGTTTACAAACAACGCCTAAACAGAGTACACCAAGGCGTCCAAAAATATTTTTGGACGTCTTGGAGTATACGTATGGTTAAAAATAGCATGGGCAACGACAACAACAACAATACCAGCAACACAACAACAGCAGCAACAACAACAACAACAACAACAACAACAGCAACAACAACAACTACTACAGCAACGAAAACAAAAACAGCAACCGAAGGGGTAAATTAGAAAAACAAAAAAGCGTTACAAAAAGTACGATCATTCAAAACATAAACGCTATGAATTTTGACAAACATTTCAGCCTCTGATAAAGTCTTATTTCGATAAACATAATACGACATGAATTGTTAAATTTATCAAACTATATAATTTATTATCTTTAGGAATCCAAAAATAATTTTCAGTTGAATAGCGTAAGTTCAAATAAGCTATAAAAAAATAACATAGAATATTGTCGGGCATTCTGTAATGTTTGAATTAGGTTAAGGGCGACCATTGAAAATGCAATAGGGGAACTTTGAAAAGGGTTGGTTGTGATTATTTCCTGATGATGCTATTTTTGGTGGCGATTCTGCAGTGAAAGTTACTCACATGAACTAAAAGAGCAGCGCCGCTTCACTTTGAAACAGTACAAAAATGGTACCGGTATAGGGCAACACTTTACTCACAACATAAACAGTATGCAGCTAGCTCAGTTGGTAGTACTGTTGACAGGCGAGCAAGAGGTCCATGGTTTAAATGCCATCTGGAGACCCTGTGTCGTACAGGAGTTCTTCGATAAACCCAGGAGACGAAAAAATCACCAACGGATTGCAAGGGGGCAGCTGGTAGCGCAGTTGGTTAATGCGGTGACGTTGTGAACCATGCTTCGCATGTCAGCTGCCGCCTGTCTGTCTTCGCTTATAGTTCTTCAGAAAACCTACGGTACATAAAACTAAAATGTACCAAACATTTGATATAAGTACCTGCGTAGGCCTACAGCACAAATGGATATTTTGATAAGGCTTTTTTCCACAAGCAACCAGTTCAATAAAATATGGAAAGATAGAGGAATTCCTGTCACTCTGAAGATTAAAATATTCGTTTGTGTAGCCGATGGTTCTGTATGAGTGCGAAGGGTGAGGTCTGAAGAAAAGCCAAAAAATGTTGGTGGTGGTAGTAGTAGTAGTAGTAGTAGTAGTAGTAGTAGTAGTAGTAGTAGTAGTAGTAGTAGTAGTAGTAGTAGTAGTAGTAGTAGTAGTAGTAGTAGTAGTAGTAGTAGTAGTAGTAGTAGTAGTAGTAGTAAGAGCAGCAGTAGCAGCGGTGGTGGCGGCGGTGGTAGCCTAGTAGTAGTGGTAATAGTAGTGCAAAAAGTAGGTTACTTATAGCATTAACTGTACATACATTATGTAGGCTGCAAAAATCAAAAGCCAACCATTAGTCAGAGATGACGTTTGTATTTCGTCTGGAGCCTTTACTAGAAGAATTAGCAGCGGTTACAGAAAGATTCTGTTTTATTTTTTTTTTTCAATGCGGGAAATAAACTCTAAAAAAATCAATTGGTGTTCGAAACTCGGTTAATATCCGTATAGAGTTTTTCGCGAAACCTAAAGGCACCTAATACTAGTCAAAAGATAACAAAAATAAAAGAAGGCAACAACTCTCTGAGAAATGGTTTTATGATGGAGTAGGCATATTATGCTCATTCACCAGACATTAGTGTAGACCCACATGTACTAAATCCATCTGATAAAATACGTGTATGCCTATTGCCCAAAATATTAATTTTATGGGTGAAGATACCTTTTGATATAAAAAATAAAAGCCAGTTTATTTTTACTATATGTGCTCCATGATATATTTATATAATTTAAAAAATTATTCTACAAAGTTTATTTTGCCTGTTTCTTTCTTTGTTATTGTTTGTTCCCCATCAATTTATTTTGTTACTCAAAATTTAAAAAACCACGGGCTCTCACTCTACCAATCCTGTCGCAAAAAAACGAAAGGAAAACTAGACTCTCTTAAGATTAACGAAAACTTGTTTTGATGGAATATGGATTAGATCTATGCCTGATAATGGTCTACTTTTAAGTACTTTAGTAGACATCCCTGGTTCTTTTGTTTGTCCATCATCTCAGCCAACTTAGTTAAAGTTCATTTACCATACTGTCTTTTTCTAAAATCTAGATCTAGATCCATATAGCTGGTTCATCAATCTGCGACCAAATTTAGAATCTAGATATATTCGATCTGATCCCGATTTAGGTCTAGATCTATCATTAGTTGAAACGTTTTGCATATATGTACGTTTAATATCAAGCATTGGTTTTACTCAAACGCCTTCAGCACAGTCATGTCTTCTCCGATGTCCAGCATTATTAACAAGCCCCCGCGATTTTTTTCTATCCTCACTGGAGAATATTCAGAGCTAGCTGAGGGTGACAGGGTAATATTGTAATGCCAACATTATTTATTTTTCCTACAAAATGTAATTTAAAAAATTACAGAGTTTGTTTTAGTTCATTTTGAAGAGAGTACATGTATACACTGAGAGAGAGAGAGAGAGAGAGAGATACGTTTTAACTCATAGTGTACGGAGCCCAAAACCATGTTTTTATAGAGGTATTTAAAGCTCCAACCACCAAGTTTGGTGAAACTGAAACTTAGTCTCTTCTGTAAGATAAACAACTTAACAAGGTTTTGATTTTATAAAACATTTTGGCTTGGATTTGAAATGGTTTATGTGTGCATCACAGCCTATGACGAGCTGTTGTGTGGCTACAACCTTGAGCCACATCCTGTGTTGAGTCATATAAGGAAAAATGGTTTTAAAATTGTATGTACATGAAGATATGCAATGTTTGAAAAAAATTTAAAAGTCAACATGCTAATTTATCGCTTACAGTACATTGATTGATTATTTTCTCTGACTTACGAGATCTAAGACAGTTTAATGTTATGCAGCTTTTCCTATGATGTAAACTATTTTTTTTACTTATAAATAGTTATAATTTTCAATGTGTGACTTGATAATTGAATAACCTGTTTCATTGCTCAAGGAGAAGGCCTAAATTTTTGGCCTGAGGCATAATTTAAAAGATTCATGCAACTAAAAATTATAAATCTTGAATCTCTCTCATCATAATTCATATCATTTGGATTCTATTCTTTCCAGCTGGGCAAGTGTCGGAGTGTGACAGACTTTGAAAAACTTAACCGTGTTGGAGAGGGAACCTATGGAATCGTCTGTAAGTTTTCAGAAGACAGTTCTACTTCATTCTCTGGATCTAATTTAAAAAATATTAATCTCTTGGGCTTCTGAACCCTCTTCGCAACACTATTGAAAACTCACAGAAAGTGCCCTCACATTTGAGATTCCAAAACTAAGAAAAATACAGTGCGTGTAATAAGAGCAGTATTGGGAGGACAGAAAAGATATATATATGTGTATATATATATATATATATATATATATATTTATGCTCTTGTAAATTGAAGAAAACAAAGAGGGAAAATACATAGCCTTTTAATGTAGATTTTACTTATTAGACATGTGGTTTTGAGGTAATTAACTAACTCATTTCACATCACACCTAACTATAGGTCACATAACAACATGCTACATTCAAGTCACATGGCAACTATTTTATTTGGGATGTAATTGTTTACATTCTCTTTATTGCATGTGATAAAAAGCGAAGCCATTTATTTTATTTTTAATAGTTCCCTTTTAGCACCATAGAACCGAATAGGCTGTGACTTGAATGAGTTAAATCAAGCAAAAGTGGCTCGAGTTACCAGTATTGCACCTGAGTGTTTTTTCTATTTATTTATCCTTTTTTCAAAACGTTCAATATTGAATTTCTCTGATCATAGACAGGAGAGAGTTCTATTTGATAATTTTCGTATGCTGTTACAAGCTGTAAATTTTCCCTCACATAGCAGTTACCCAAGCCTGGGTAAATCGAAAAGTAAGCAACTAAATTATTTTTTAATTTATCATAATTATTTTACCCAACAGATCGAGCAAGAGATGTGGAATCAAACAAAATTGTGGTTTTAAAGAAAATGAAGTTTGACAACACAACTCAGAAGAACGGTAAATTCCTTTTTTTTAATGTTATACTATGTTTATTTCGTCTTTTTGTGTCTCATAAAATTTTGCTACTTAGACAATCAACACATGTGGTTCAGTTATAGCGAATCAAGAAATGTTCTGATAATTTTTATTATTGATAGGACTTTTCTTAACCTTATAATGATTGTGAAAATACGAGACAAATATATGACAAAAGAAGAATGTACCTGAGCTATTTTTACTAAAATACTGAATCATTTACTTTCAGCCATATATACATAGAAGACTAAGTTCAACATTTTATAATTATCTACTTTTTCCCACTACTTTTTTCTTTTTAAGGAATTCATATCACTGGACTGAGAGAGATCAATATCTTACTCAATCTGAGCCATGAAAATATTGTGGAGATGACGGAGGTGGTTGTAGGAAAAAGCCTAGAGAGGTAACCATGGTATAGACATATTTTTTGGACTTAATACTTGACCCATCAACTTAATAGGCCAAGTGAAACTTGTATACACTGTTTTATATTGTAAAGTCATAGTTTATTTCACTAGTGTAGGTAATACCAGAGAGTGGTAAACAGTGAGAGGTCTCTCTCAAGGATTTTGAATATATGACTTAAGATAATTGAGGTGGTTGCTTCCTTCTTTAAATCATAGTAAAAACTCTGTCTGAACATTGTTCAATCACTTAATTTCAATAAAGAAATAGAGTAAGCACGAGTTACACTAGCGCCCTGTATCGAAAGCACTGTGAGTTCTTTTCATGAAGTGTCTAATTGAGTCTTCTAGTAATACAGTCAGTAGCTTTGATTAATGCTTTTTGAAATAATTCATTTTTTCTGATGTATATATGTTATTTTTGCCATGAAATAAATAATTTGTTTTATTTCTGTGATGAAAGAAAGTTTATTTTTATGTTAAAGCTTCATTTGGATTTATTTTGCTCACACATGAACATAGGCCAATTTGCTTTTTATGTAAAATTCACCATTGAAAAAAAATTTCAATAAAATTCAGGATCAAACTTATGTAGCTCCGTGGTTATTACTGGTTGTTTGTGTTAGTCCTTTTTCTATATTTAATGTTTTACATTTTAGCATCAGTTGATGTTAACTTAAAATTTTGTCATTTCAGCATTTTTCTGGTAATGGAATACTGTGAACAGGACCTTGCTTCCTTGCTTGACAACATGGCAGCACCGTTTTCAGAGCCACAGGTATTGAATGTACTCTTGGTCAAGAAAACGTTCTTTTTTTGTGTGTGGTATGTTTTAAAGTAGTTTGATTAAGACTAACTATGGCGTTGCATCTTTATTGTTTCGAATTCTTGCAATAGTTTTAAATGGTGTTCTTTTCTCTCCTTTAATGAAAGTTTACCTTACTGAACATTATGATCTAGTACACTTAAAAAAAGGCAACAATTTCATCTCAATATCTCACCACACAGATCTCACCTCGTTCAGATATGAAATACTGGAGGCATTAAAAAATGTTACCTTTTCCTTATGTTATACCAATGTTTGTTTCTTCATAGTACCTTAGTACATGTAGTTTAAAAAACTGATTCTACTTTATAATAGAAGCCTTTAGTTTGCTTTATTGCATATAAGGGCCTTTCACATTCTGGATCTGTGTACAATAGTTTTTCAGTAATAATGCACTGTATGGTCACATAAAGAAGAATTTTGCAAGAAAGCCATTTGACAACAACAATATTTGTTTTCAAATTCTTCCATTGAATAGTTTAGTGTCAAATATCAAGTATTAGCCTAATGATCAAAATAGGATCCATTCCCAAGCATGCTTAGGTTACTTCATATATATATTTCAATATTTTTTAAACTATTATTATCGTTAAAAAATTGTTTTTAATTAAATCTAAAAAATAAAAAAAAATATTCAATCAAATTAGTTTAAAAGTTTATTATTGAGACACACAGATAACTATAGTGTGGTTTTCAGACCTCTTTTGTTAAGGACCTCGCCTTTTGTTGCTAACAAACTTTGTTTTTTTATTTCACCTGTCTAGGTGAAGTGTATAATGCTGCAGCTGTTGAGTGGCTTGCAGTATCTACATGAAAACTTTATCATTCACAGGTATGAATAAATGTTTTGCCTTTATTATTTAATGGATTGTATATGGGTTTGTTTTCCTCTTTTTTTTTTCCTGTAATTGTGAAGCATGTTAACCCCTACGGTTCTTTGAAGGCCGCTTAAACAGCCAAATGGCCAGTCTGGGACTGGCATGGGTGACTGGGGATGAAAAAAAGGGTTGTGGCAGTACTGTTCACCTGGTTAAATGAGGCTCTTAGTTTTGCGCTGATATCGCTGATATTTTTTTATTCCCTCTAGTTATAAGTTTTTGAAGCTATACACAGTTGTCCCCATTTTAACGGCATCTCAAATAACTGTTAAAATAACGAGAGGTTTGAAAATCTCCATTTTTCTCTCTATTTACGTTATGATTTATTTTGGAAATAACCAGTGCCTAAATCAGATATCCTGCTAATAAAGAGAAGTTTGAGAATAGATCTGCTGTAAACCCATTCCCAATATTCAATGGAAACATTATTGAGTAAGGTGCCAAATAGTAAACATCTCATTCTGGCACCTTAAAGGCAAACCTGCACACATGTCCCAGTCTAGTCACTCTCTCGACACCTTCCCCTTGCTGTTCCCCTGAAAAATGTGTCATTAGTGATAAACCCACCTTCACCTACAGGCACCTAACTCTTGTTTTATGATCAAAGTAAACAACGCTGCGTAGTGCAAGGCTAGAGGATGGAACAGCTAAGCCTATCCTTAGTAGTAGTACTGTCTTGTAATCACTAATTTGCTATAGACCTGGGTCAATACTTTTGAATAATACATGTATGTACCTATGTACTGTAAAGTAGTATCCCCTTGCATCACCCTCTCACGCCTCACATGCGAACTCCAACATTGTTGTTTAAAGAAGGGAAATTTTTAAAAAGTGATAAAATGATGCGGGCACATTTGTCCACTTTCAATCCAATCCTCTTTGAGTGTTATTTTGGGAATAACAAGTACCCTTGCTATAAGAGGGATATCAATGAAAACTAGAAATTTCGTTACTACTGAGTTTTTGTAGTTCTATTGCACTGAGAACTTAGTTGATTTGACTATCTTGTTTGTTTTGACTTTTTAGTAAATGTTTAGTACTTTTTGTGTAGGACGGAATAAAGGAAAAGCTGGTTATTACTTTCTTCCCTGCAGATGATCACAGTTAAACTTATTTAATTTTAAATAGCTGTGGGTGTGGTATACTTCCGTTTGAATCTTTTTTTTTACATGGAACAACATTCCTCCTGTGTGTCTCTTGACTGAAAGGGTAAATGCACTTAGAACCCTTGTAGCCCCAAATGAAAGTTTAGCAATACAGAAATGAAAATACACTTATATTTCTAAAAATTCAATCTTCAAATAAATGTTCACAGATTTTCTAAGAGGTAGGTAAGAAAATGGGGGTCAACGGAAAAAGAGCGGTGACACTAAAGATTTGAACCATGGACCTCCTGCTCCTCAGTCCCAAGCAATGGGGACTGAGCTATCTTTATGCCCCCTGAGCCAACGCTAATAATATTTAATATCAAACAAATTCCGCGAAAAATATCGGACCAGATTTCCGGACAACTGCTGAATATCGCACGTCTGCTTTCGAATGCAGGAGATATCAAGAGGCAGAATGATCAAACATTATCAAGTGTAGCACCTGCTGACAGTTACAGTACATGTCGGCCTACTATCCAAATAAACTCAGTGCAGTGTAAAAATGAACCCATTGCAATAACAAGCCCACAGTCACATGAACAGGGGTATCTTGCTCCTTCCTCAGCCCTTTCCTTTGCTAAAGATTCAGGTTATAATCAGTAATATAACCGTCATAATTTGACTGGGAGGCCGAGAATCTTCCAAACTATCCATTGATTTCATTCATTGATATTTCAAGAGCCTATATACCCATTCGCAAGTTTCTCGCCTTCTAGAGTGAGTGAGTGAGTGAGTGAGAGAAAGGAGGAATAAAGGATGATTGAAGGCCCACTACCAATGTCATTTACTCGGCTCCCCGCAATGTCCAGTTCGGAGCGCATGGCTTGTAGTTTTCTCACAGGAAATCAGTTATTTGGCGCATTGAGCTTTATGACCAGAGCTATATGTCACATTTTAAAACCTTTCAATTTTATTGTTCTCTCACAGACTCCTTAAAAAATCTGGATCTTCAAAAATTATTCTAAAATTATTGTATCATATATTGGCTTTTTTTTTTGTCCATAACTTAACAGGGATCTCAAAGTTTCAAATCTGCTTATGACAGACAAGGGATGTGTCAAAATTGGTATGTTAATTTCTTTTTAAATTCAACTGAACAGATTTGATGCAGAAAGCTTTAAAGCTATGTTTCAGATATATTATATATATATATTATGTATATATTAGTTAGAATATATCAGAGGCAAATGTCTATTTATTTCCTTATCTGAATCGTTAATGATTTGCACAGTATACTTGATGAGGTTCCTGTGATGAGGAAAGCTTATATCTAAGTTTCCTTGATTTTCATTTGAATGTATTAGGTAGCAATATAAAAAAATCAAAGGCCTTTTTTTTATAGTAATAATGCTCAAAGGCATTATTCACACTGGAGTACATTTAGGATTAAGTACAATAATGTAATTTAATTCAGGACAATTACAGGCTAGGGCTGTACTGATGATAATTAATTTTACCTGACCACTGTTTTCCTACAAACTATAATTATCAAAATTTGAAATTAAATGTTTATGGTTCAGTTTTATTTTTGAACTTATGAACTATTGTTTTTAAATTCATTTCTTGGTTTCTGCATTTTATAATAATTAATAGTACATTTTGTGATCGATCATGGTAGTGTGGTACTTTCTAATTGCGGCTGTCTTTCTTTATGATATTTCTCTGACATGAAGAACATTATACATATGACATCAAAAGTAGCTGTGGATATTATATAATGGTTAATATGTCAGTGCATAAACCAGCACCAAAATCTTATATCTGTTTTGTAATTATTTCTTAGCTGACTTTGGCCTTGCAAGGAAATATGAGCTTCCATTGAAACCGATGACTCCCACAGTGGTGACCCTATGGTAGGTGGGGGCACAGGGTGACAAAATTTTATGTTTATTGTTTGTTTTTTTGTGTGCAAGGAATTCTCAATAACTAAGTATTCTCCACTTATATTCTGAAATAGTCATAAAACTGGCATTTTGCTCTTGAGAGGAAATTATGTGATTTTTTTAAAACTAGAGCTTCTCCTTTACTGAGGATCTGACCAAGCCTTTACCAGGTCCTGCTTTGAGACAATCTTTGGTTTGACATTGTGAAAACAGTTAGAGGGGCCATAAACCAATGTGTACTGTCTGAGATCATCTAGCCTAAAAAACAGTGCCGGCAAGTTTTAGTAAGTCTTTCTTCACTGGTAAAATTCACCATCATGTGAATGGCTGAGTAAGCTTTGAGCTGTTGACATTATGCAAATAAATTGTTCTGACTAAGAGTCTGTCTTGTTGAGATTGGTATTGAAAAGATCATGGTTGAATGGTTTAACAGATTGATTTCCCAAAGTTTTATGTTGATGTCAAGTATTTGAAGGGAAAAGGCGGACAAATAATAATAGATATGTGAGAAATGTGAACCTGTCTGCAACAAGAAATAATTTATGTAAGAAACATGGCCTCATCTCTGATATCTTTTTTGTGAGATCAGATTTTGGTACTAATGGTCGCGTTTCATTCGACTTATGCCGTAAAATCTGCTGTGGAGGATTACTCACATATCTGGAGATAACGCCCACTGGGCGTTAATTTATATTGCTGTTTCCTTTGAAGGACTTCTTTCTTGTTGCCAATGATATTGATGCTTCTGAAATTTAATTAGTTTTTATAAGTAAAGACATGTAGCTTGATAATAATGCCACAGCAAGTCTTTACGGTGACCTCTGAGTCACTATTTCCTCCAAATAATTTAACGTCAGGGTAATTTTTGTTATCTTAAGTTAGCTACAAAAAAACTTTTTCTAATTCTCTTTATAAAACATTCCAAACATTACCTGTCCTTTTTCTCTGTTAATTCCATGCTATTAAGTTTTTCCTCTTTATAGTGATGAAGAATCATTTTTTCCATTTACCTAGAAATTTTGTTTCAGGTACAGAGCACCAGAGCTTTTGCTTGGATCGAAAACACACACCACTGCTATTGACATTTGGTAACATTTGATTATATCTGTTAAGCTAAATTGGTTTCTATCACTGCTTTTCTTGATGTCCTCTCCCTACTCGTTGGGTCAATGTCCGTTTATAATGTGATCGGCTGAGATGGGTCTTGGTATCCCCTCTATGTCTTGTGTGTGGCAGCACATAAAAATTGACAGACATCAGTTTTGTGGCCCGTCCATATAGTGCTGATGTTGGACATTAAACCAACCCTACTACTATTAATACTACTACTACTACTACTACTACTACTACTACTACTACTACTACTACTACTACTGCTACTACTACCTGAGGCATGGTGCATTTGTTATGTTATAATTTAGAAAACTTGCTTAAAAAGGTGCTGTTTATTAATGTTAATTTGCTGAACACAAGATGCAATGGTCTATGGGTGATGAGAGTTTTTATCAGACTTTTAAAAAATTGTTGCTCTCAATTTGTTTAATAAATATTTGCATGATTATATATGTCTGAATTGCTCAACCAGGTCTGCAGGGTGTATAATGGGGGAGCTCCTGGCCCACAAACCACTTCTGCCTGGCAGATCAGAGATGCACCAGATAGATCTGATACTGGACATGCTGGGCACTCCGAATGATGCCATCTGGCCAGTATGTCCAATGCTTTACATGTTTCTTAAAGAATAAAGTGTAAACGATAAATTCAATATGAGATTATTGTAGTAGTTAGTTCCTTGACAAGTATTTGTAAACTGATTGGGAGGAAGTGGAAGTGTAGAAGCAAATATGAACCATGAAATAGACTTGATCAAAGTTGATTTTTTTTATATTCTTCAGAAATCTGAGCTCCTGTGCTCAATAATGCCATAAATCCTGGCCTCCTCAGATAAAAATAAGAAAATAAAATAGGTATGGTACCAACTGAAAGGTGATTACAAGCAATGTTATTGATATAGTTTAGTAAGTATACCGGAAGTACAATCTAGTGGGTAGCATAATAGTGAAAGCTGATATTCCGGGAATATGGTTTCGTAGGGTTAAAGATTTTCAAATTCAACATGAAAATTGTTTAATTGAGGCTTAAAATCAGCTTAATGCGTCAAAATCATGTGCAATTATATCTGATACATTCAAAGCCATTTTCTATTTACAAAGTACAAATTTATAAATTATTTATGTTGAAAATATTAATTAGAAGTGGCAATATGTTATTTGATGCTGTGTTTATTACTTTTCCTTCCAGGAATTTTCAAGTTTACCAGCTTTGGAAAACTTCACATTGAAGAAACAGCCGTAAGTACAGACATAATAATTTTGCTTTCCAGTTCAGTTGTTTTTTTTTTGAAGGGGAAATATCAATTTTGTAACATTAGATGTATGGTATAGATTACCTGATTTAAGTACTGCACTGGTACAAGTATGAAAATAATGCCAGTTTTTTTATGAGAATGACTGTTCTCTAAATGTACTATATTAAGGCCACATGGTGCATTTCTATATATTCTCATGAAACATGTCTAAGATTGGTGCACCATACTGTCTATTATGTCCCTATTCCACGCAGTTTTTTCAGTCAGGATTATGACTGCAGTTAACACTTTAACCGCCTATTTCGACTATAGTCAAAATTGTATGGAGAAATTACAAAGATTTTATTATATTAATTATTATCACACTTTTAAAAAATAAGCAATTTTCACAGCCAGTTTCAGTGATAAACTGAAGCGAGTTTGTCGTTAAAGCTGTTCATTTCTAAATATTCTCATGAAACATGTGTAAGATGGCTGCACCATACGATCTTTTATGGCCCTGTTCCACGCAATTTTTCCAGACAGGATTTTGACTGCAGTTAACACTTTAAGTTAACTGCCTATTTTGACTATAGTCAAAATCGTATGGAGAATTTACAAAGATTTTATTAGATTATCACACTGTAAAAAAATATGTAATTTTCACAGCCAGTTTAAGTGTTAACTGAAGCAAGTTTGCAGTTAAAGCTGTGCGTGTGCAGTCTAGCCTCATGCTCAGAAATATTTGCCCAGCCGAATATGTTAACTGTGCGCCCGCTGCTTCAGTCCTAAACAGCATGACGCCCAGTGACGTATGCACACTGAGAACTCCTAGTCCTACTATACACAAAGTTCTAGGATACGCTGTGTTGTGTGTTTTGCGTAGGGCGTGTGTAGCAATCTAGATTCTAGGCTCTGGTGGTTTAGTGCAGATTTCATCATGGCGTGAACTAGAGAGGTTACCCTGAACTTTCTGGCCCTGTGCAGAGAAGAGGAGTGTTTGTGGAAGGTGAAGAGTAAGCTGTATAGCAAAAAATTTGCTAGGGAAAAGGCATACGACAAATTGTTTGCATTTTGTGAACAATTTGAAACAATCACAGATAAAGGTACACTGACACGAAAAATGAATTGTTTTGTTTTTTTAAACCTAGCCTTTGTTAAGTACTGGTGACAAAGTTACTTGGACAATGTCTGTTGTTGAATCTACATCTGCGTCTGTTCAGCTTAAACTGTCCTGTATTCACCAGGTACAACAACTTGAAACACACATTTCCCTGGCTAAGCGAGGCGGGAATACGTCTCCTCAATGTCCTTTTCATGTATGACCCCAAAAGAAGGTAGGCTGGCACCCACTGATATGTGATTACAACGCGGTTCAAATCTAGTTCACAAAAAGAAACTAAGCCGTTTATTTTCTTTAAAATTTGCACAGGTTGTTTCAAACTAATAATGCAAAAATAGACAGAGAAATACATATTTAACTCTTTTTTGTTTACTGCCCCTGATTCTGCTGGGTTTTTTTTCTCAGTGAAAAGATCATGGGTGATTCTCAAAATGACATATCAAATGTAAAAACATATGGTAGAAGTGTAAATGACGCAATCAGTTATGAAAGAAACAAATTACATGTAGATCTGTAGTGATCGCTGACAGAAATTATAATTTATTGTATAGATAGAATATGAAATGACACCAGGAATTAAATAAGACATTTGCCCATTTTAATAATTACTGTTTTTTTAGAGGTAACTAAAAGCAAGACTAAAACTAATGGACCGACGAGGTGCATAGTTAAATGTGAAATGCTAACATTTCATTTGTTTGTCAATCATTCTGGTCAATGTCAAGTAGTCATTTCCTGAGCCTCATGCTTTAGCCATATCAGTATTACAGTAAAGAGCAAAGTCCCGGGAAAAATTATTACTGATATGGTTGATTTACTTTTATTTTTTATAATTTGATAAAAACGTTGATGCACAATAGTTTAAACTACCCAACTTTGTTATCTTCATATTATTGACTTTCATACCATTTGCTCGATCAGATGTTAGAAATGATTTAAAGAGGACAATAACATCTTAAGAGAACGAATCTCAGTTATTATAATACAGTATCTGATTTTTTTTTTTTTTTGGCAATTTTCTTTTCTTAAAAATAATTAATTTTAAAACCTTTTCCGTGTTAAAAAGGTATTTGCCACTTATAAAGTCAAACAAAAATTAAAGTTAGGTGTGCAATGTTCACATTTTGGTCTACTAAGAAAATCACCTTCACTTTTTTATTTCTACTATCAGGATAAGTGCTGAAGACAGTTTACAGAGCTCCTATTTCAAGGAACAGCCAAGACGTTTGTATTCCACTTTTTTTTTTTTAATCTCGTTTCAAGATGAAATGTAAAAAAAAAAGATTGTTAAAAATGATAATAATAAGCAAATCGTTTGTAGAATAAAAATAAAAATTCTGAAAGAGATCAGTGGTTATGAAGTGTGCATGCAATCGAATTTTGTAGTACAGAATAATGTTTTGTAAATTGTAGAACAAGTTGGTTACAATCAATATGCATGAACTCCTGTTTGTGTGTCAAGCACCCCACTACAATTTACAAAGTTATCTGAAGTGAACTTTTAACCTGAACAACACCTTTGATTTCTTCTCCTGATGTACAGGTAAATCCACCGTTGTATTTTATTACGTCAACTACCCACTACATGTATTAGATTTCTGAATCACATATGAATTAATTTGTTTTTCTTGAAAATTTGATACCCAAAGAAAGCGATAAAACAAAATACATGTAGATATAGACAAGTTAAAAAAATCTCCAGGCTATCTTATTTACACAACAGTCTAAGTAATAAATCTTTATCAGAAAGTCAGAATTGGAAAGTTAAATGTGCCATACATGTCAAACTTTTGTTTCAGTGTTTCATTATCAACCTCTTAAGTGTTTTCTCTATGACAATAATTTTTGTTACTGTTGTTGAATATCAGCCTGTGATCCAGAATTCATGCCATCCTTCCCTCAACATCGTCTGAAAAGAAAACATTCAAAGCCTGCCCAATCAAGTGAAAAACGGTAAGCATGGTTGCAAGTCCTGATTGTGATAGTCAGAACACAATAAATTTCAATGTATAGTATTTAATTTACTTGTACATCAGCTTATTACAAAATAATTGTAAGGCTAAGGGTGAATAAAATATAAAATTTAGAAGTTTGAGGCCCAATAAAACTTGTTAAGAAGGGACAAAATAGTCTTCTATCTTTATTTGAGCAGTTTCAAGGTACATGTATGTCAATTTTCTTGACTGATATCCATATTCATAGATTTAAGATGAATAAGCTATTAAGTTGTGATTTTCAAGAAATCATATCAGGGTATTTTCTAAAGATACAGCCTCAGCATTCTACAACCCCACACCCTTGTTTTACTTTCTATTTTCTTCAGTATAATCCACTTATATTGAAAGTTGATCTATTGACATATTTTCAAATTAGAGAATTTTTTTCCTCAGTATCTTTACTTAATGATTTCTCTTAATTCGAATATTTTTTATGCCCCCTACGCTTGTATTGATATGCTTTCCTACTTAGAGAAGCATATGTCGTGGAAAATGTTGCGCTAACACTGTTAGTAACAGTCAACACATTAGTTCTTTATTATTCCGCTTGTCAGTCAAGTGGGCCCCTAGGCCTATTTCGACACACGAGGCTTTAGTGGGCCATGTTCACCACAGTGCATAATAATAGAATGCTTATCCCGCACATGTGCGTGTCTCATGTTGTAACCATCTCCCCCCACTCCCCATCGAGTGCTGTGATCAACGTTTTGCCTCTTGCCTTTCCCACCTTAGCAAGCGGTCACTCAACCCTCATGCCTCCAGGATGCTTGTAGCTGTACATGTACAGAAAAGTTTGCACCAGTGTGTAGGCCTAGTGGGATGGGAGTGCTGGTCGGAACCTAGCAATAGCATACACTAGGCGCACACTTGAACTACATACTAGCGTGTGATATTGATACTGATAGCTTCTCGTTCAATTGCTACACAAGCGCATGTCATTGAGAAAACACACAATTAAAAATCTACTGATTTTCCAGCACGTATTCAAAGCATCTTAATTTCTATTATCATCTTGTTTCACAATGGTCGTGAAAGAAAGACTTAACCAATGAGATGAAAATAAGACCCCTTGCCGGTGTCGACAAGAAATTGCTCCTGAAAAAAAGAAAACCCTGCAAGCCTGTCCAAAAAACAGACATCAATAAAAGATTCGTCAAGAAATTGGAATAAAGAAGGCACTGGATATACCCTTCCCCTTTTTTGTTTTCCTTTTGTCAATCCAAATAAAACCCCTCCCCATTCACTTGCATACACCTCCATAACAACCTCTCTATTGCAAGTGCAACCATGCGACTGTCACTTTATTGTTTTACACTGATTTTAAATGAAATAAAGACATGCCAAAAAAAAATTATTTAAGGGGAGAACTGATGACATTGAACACTAAAAATGTCCCCCAAACCTCATTGCACTAGTGGATTATTCAATGGAAGCAACTGTGTTATACAAATTTATTAGTCCCGTTTTCACCTAACTCCCCTTGTTGTTTTTTTCCTCTTTGGCTATACATTTTTTATTTATCAACACAAATCCTCTTCCTAGAGCATGTCGATACAAGCGGATTATACTGTGCATGCTAACCTTTACAATCACTCTGGATTTATAAAATTATGTAAATTGCTTTCCACCTTCCAAGTTGATCCAGGCTATCAATGAAATTAAGAAATACAGAAGCAATATAGATCTGAAGTTTAAAAAAAAGTTGTGACTAACTATCACTGTAAAGTCTTTTTTTTTTTTAAAGCTGAATTTGCAGAGCAAGGAAAACTAGAGTTGTATGTATCAAATCAAACTTTTACAATGTTTAACATAGTAGGCCTACATTTCTGCTGCCTATCAGAAAAAGGACATGGCCTTACAAACTCCCACTCTCCTTCAGCTAAACATTTTTCTTGGTGTTATTTATGTTATTATTTTTACTTGCTGTCAAAGGATTATTTTTTCTTCTACAGAAAATCGCTTGATGATTCCTTCAAGAGTTTTGGTGATAGTTCCAGTGGAATAAAGTGAGACTATAACCTTTCGTGATTTCAATAAATTGTGCACTACATACCGCAAATATGTTTTGACAAGTTTTCTGATATGAAGTGCAAAGACTATTTATCTGAAATTCTTTGCACAACCGTAGTTTGTAGTCCTTAAATTATAAGTGACTATAGTGTCACAAAAAGTTGCATTCCTTTTTTTGTTGTTGTAATCTTGAGTTCTGCTTAATGTTGTATTTAGCTTACTCAGTGCCCGTATACAACAAAACAATACGTGTATCAAACAGTGCAATTGGAATCACGAAATGAAATGTATTTATTACAAAATGATATGATAGATATCATTGATAGTTTTTTAATGTAAGTGTTTCTACTCTTTGAAAATCACTCATGTCCTAACTCCAAGTAAAGTCACAATCCCTATGCAAGTAGATTTAAGAAAGAGCTGCTGCGGTATTCAGATTCTACACTTAGAGAAATATGACTGAACATAGGTTATTGATTTTTAATTTTAGCTTAGAAAATACTAAGTATGGATAACACATATACAGCTCAGCCAACCTAAATGTTATCTCCAAGTAATATCAACTGCCACTTGGAGTAATTTTTGGGACTTTGTAGTAATAAAATGCAGGAAACATGCACACGCTGTATGAGACTCACTCCTTAAAAATAAAACCTAAAAAGAAATTGGATATTTCTCTTGGACAAAATACCACTGCTTTTGACAAAGAAATAAAGGAAAAAAATTGAAATGTATCATCTTGATCATGAGTTGATGATTATATCTAGGGATGATCACATATTAGTGAACATGAAATTCATGTTAAGTGTACCACCTTTTCATAAGTGTATAACTTTAGTAAGTTAAATTAATTAATTTGTGAATTAACTCAAAACATCCAGAAAACGTCTCGTAGAGGCTCTCACCTTAATTTTCCTCTTTGACATTTTCCTTTTTGTGATTTGTTTTATCAGATTGAAGAAAAGTCGACAGGAAAAGAGCTAATTGCAAGGACAAGAGTTGTAAAATTTTTAGAAGCTTTAAGACAGTTGTCCAGTCCTTCGATTTTATGGATGGTTGTGTCCAGGAAGCCAGCGCTGCCCAAAACAAGTGTACGATCTGCGCCATTACAGCATATGAAGCCTGATCTGTTTGTGAAGTCCCAAAAGGGAAAGATATAATCATATTGTTTCTAAGAGTTCTGGCAAAAATTTCAAGAGATAGGTTATTTTCTAAATCTTTGTACAAAATCTCTCCTTGCTATATGCTAGACATATGTGCATGTACTTTTTATTGACTTTTCCGGACCCTGCGACAAGTTGCAATCGCAACTTGCAACTTTGTTGATTTAGCAACTTTTTGCAATTTTAGGTAAAATTTTGTAACTTTTAAGAAAAATATTTCTTTTTTTTTTTTTCATTTAAAGGCAGACAAAAAGTCACCTAGACAACTGTAGAAAGTCTGCAGCAAGATCAAAACATTCTGTAATTGTATATGAGCCTTTAAATCAAAGAAAAACTCCTTTGGATAGGTATCACACCACTGCATAGTGATACTCCTTAAAAGGACCCCTTTTGCTGTCTTAATCTCTCTAGTAATAATGGAAACGTTCATGATATTGATTCTAAAGAAATTCAATGATCAAATAAAAAAAAGGGGATAGGGATGAGGATGGACGGGACCAAAAATTTAGCATGTGCACAGACACTCTTCTTTTGAAATGTTAATTACATCATCTTTATTGTATACTTTTTGCAATTGTTTAGAGATGACTTTTAAGTTATAATATTAGTTACTATTTTTCGAGTTTATTACAACACCAATGTACTAGTCAGCAAAACAAGATTTCTTGTTATATAATTATGTACTTTGTGTTGGTAGTTATTGTTTTAATTTAGTCTATAAGGCAAATTCTGCAACTTTTGCATTTTTGGCTGCAACTTTTGCCACTTTCAACCACAACTTTCTGGGGGGACAGTTTTTCATCTGCATTCAATACCAATTTACTTTTTGAACAATTTGAGATCCTTGAAACTGAATCAAAATATACATTTTCGCTTCTGTTTCTTTGATAGAAAGTATAATTTCATATGGTATCTGTTGCTGGGGTTCAGCAGTCATAAAAGAGTATGAAAGTAAAATTAATATAATCAAGAAGGCAGGAACATTGTTACAATGATTAAAATTTAATTAAAAAGCCTGAAGACCATCCACTCCAAGGCTTGCATAATAAAGCCAAATGCAATTCTACGCTCTGCTCAGAGCAATAAGATCTTGCAACCCTCATCAAGAACAGAAAGATTGTTTCCTTTGTTTCTGCCACTGTTAGACTTTCTAGAACTGTATCAATCATATTATCATCTGTCCTTATGATATTAAATAAAATGTGTAAAAACAAAAAGAGAGAGTGAGAGAGAGAGAGAGAGAGAGAGAGAGAGAGAGAGAGAGAGAGAGAGAGGAGAGGAGAGGAGAGGGGAGGGAGGGAGAGAGGTGCGTGCAATGTTTTCATGTCAAGCCAATGTTATATTGTGTATCAATAAGATTTTATCTTATCTTGCAATTCTGAAGTACCCTTAAGAGCATACATGGTAAGGTTTTTTGTTTAAATAATTTTATGCCCATTGAATAAATAAAAAATTACATATTTTCAAATGCTCTTTACAATTCATTGATATTTTCAAAGCTCATTTGTGTTTGTATGTACATGTACTACTCCCAACAATAATATGTACATGTGTACTGCTACATATATCAATATTTTTTTTCTGCCTGATTTTCATGTTTAAGTTTCAAGTCAATATTTGTTTAGCTCCAATCTTATCTTGGATGAGCAAGATTCCATTTCAGTGGAATCTGTTCTCGGTAACCCTCTTGAGCCGTTGAGGACAGCCTTTTATTTTATCTCAAGTTTATATTAAACAGTGACAGTGTATGGTTTAAAAAAAAATAGAGAAAAAGGATTCTTGGTAATAGGTTATATAATTAAATACCATTTTATCTGAAACAAGTTTTATCTTAAGCAGATTCTTTTGTTATGTTATGCAGTAAGTTTACTGAAATTTATTTCTTATTAGGGAGATGTGGTGATCCTGGTTTAGGAACCTGCTAAAAAAATTAAACAAATGAAAAAACATATTCTTAGATGGATGGAGTTTGGATTGCAAATTTAAAAATAAAAGAAGTGCCCGTTTCATATGCTAATAAATTTACACACGAATCCAAGAAAAAGAAAATGTTTCTAAAATATTTATTAATTCCATGGACATAGTTTTACATTTCTTAAAAATGGCAAAATGCCATCATAATATCCAAAAGACCTGCTAATATTCTCTGTAACATTGATGCATTATCTAAAATGAATATGTTGCTTATCTATGCATACCATGTAATGGTTTTGGACCAGTTCATCGGGATGTTTAGGCAACAGTACCATTAGAAGCATATGTTGGCCGTAACATAAAAGTGTCTGGAAAATACTATATTAGCACTTTCCCCATCACGACGCACATATGCAATACGCATTGATATGCTCTATTACTAACACTTCTTTGTATTGATCTGTACTCCTCCAATTTCAAAATAATAAATAAAGCTTTTACCTCTCCAAAGTCTTCAAAATTCTCAAGATTAGTGTGCACATAAAGAACAGGCCTCAAATCATGCATAATGCACAGGTTAAGTTCACTTCCCTGTTGATCTCTAAGTAAAAGAACTAGTGAACACTTGGTGAAACTATAAACATAATTATCAATTTAAATTAAAAATTAGTTTGTTTTGTCAGGATGACCTGCAATAAACACTTTTTTTCTGCCTGATTTTGATGTTTAAGTTTCAAGTCAATATTTGTTTAGCTCCAATCTAATCTTGGATGAGCAAGATTCCATTTCAGTGGAATCTGTTCTCGGTAACCCTCTTGAGGACAGCCTTTTATTTTGGTATAATTAAATACCATTTCATCTGAAACAAGTTTTATCTTAAGCAGATTATTCTGCTATGTTATGCAGTAAGTTTACTGAAATTTATTTCTTATTAGGGAGATGTGGTGATCCTGGTTTAGGAACCTGCTAAAAAAATTAAACAAATGAAAAAACATATTCTTAGATGGATGGAGTTTGGATTGCAAATTTAAAAATAAAAGAAGTGCCCGTTTCATTCTACTGCTAATAAATTTACACACGAATCCAAGAAAAAGAAAATGTTTCTAAAATATTTATTAATTCCATGGATATAGTTTTACATTTCTTAAAAATGGCAAAATGCCATCATAATATCCAAAAGACCTGCTAATATTCTCTGTAACATTGATGCATTATCTAAAATGAATATGTTGCTTATCTATGCATACCATGTAATGGTTTTGGACCAGTTCATCGGGATGTTTAGGCAACAGTACCATTAGAAGCATATGTTGGCCGTAACATAAAAGTGTCTGGAAAATACTATATTAGCACTTTCCCCATCACGACGCACATATGCAATACGCATTGATATGCTCTATTACTAACACTTCTTTGTATTGATCTGTACTCCTCCAATTTCAAAATAATAAATAAAGCTTTTACCTCTCCCACATTTAAAATCTTTTACGAAGTCCTCAAAATTTAAGATTATGGTGCACATAAAGAATAGGCCTCAAATCATGCATAATGCACAGGTTACGTTCACTTCCCTGTTGATCTCTAAGAAAAAGAACTAGTGAACACTTGGTGAAACTATAAACATAATTATCAATTTAAATTAAAAATTAGTTTGTTTTGTCAGGATGACCTGCAATAAACACTAAAGAGGCATAATTATAAGGTTTTATTAACAAGGTTGCATTAGTAATTGAGCCACAGGGAACCTGCATCGGCAATTTTCTTAAAAGAGATTCCACAGAGATGCTGCACAGTCAAACAGTCAAGAGAACACAATTACTGATTAGTTCATTTTTTCCAGACTTTCCAGACTTTTTATCAAAACACATTTTGTTCTCTGCTCAAAACTATTTCACATTTAAAATCTTTTACGAAGTCCTTTAAATTTACGACACTTTTCCACTCCATTTCAAAATAACACTGGAGACATATTGGTGATTGTAATGTTTCATTTAATTCAATTCATAGCCAAGTAAAGTAAAACATTGTTCTAGTTGGATAAATCCAAGTTTTTCTAAACTAGAACAATGATTGAAATTGAAAAAAAATGGAGGCAACAATATACAGAGCATGTGCAACTAATCAAACATTGGCTTGTCAAAAACATATACAAAATTATTCTTCATTTACAGTAATTTTAAAAAAATTGTTTCTTTACTAATGATTTTGAGAAGGGGGGGTGGGGGTTCTTTTAAAACTTTCAAGCTACATGATGTATGTTTCAAAAAATGAACAAATATAACAATAATTGTTTTTTAAAAAAAAAGAAAAAAAGACCAGGCAAAGATAAACAATGGCTATTAATCACACGAATTAGAAAATTCCAGAACTATTGAAACATTCAACAAATGACATGAAACAATAAAGTTGCTTTACTTTTTTTACTTTCTCCTCCACATTGAAAATTTGCTTTTAAAATTCAATGTAAAAAAAAATGTATACTCATACTAAACATAAGAGTTGATGAAGTTGTGAGGTCACTACTTTTAATTGCTAGCCTCACATACTGTGTTAAGTTTATTCAATATCCTAAAATAAAGCTATTCATTATATTGACCAATTCTTTCAATCTCTTTCAAGCACACTCAGATATCAAAATCATACAGACTGATGCCACACATTTTATATGATGAGAGCACAAGTACTAACATGTTGCATCAATATAGAGAGACTAGTAATTAGAGAGGAGATGTTGAGTTAGAGAAAATGACCATTTCAATTCTATTGGTACTTCAACTTTAAAAAAAGGCATCATAATTATATTGATATAAAATCTCTGTCTGTGCCTCTGCAATTGTAATTATAGATCTGCAGAGAGTAAAGCATGAAGTGACCCTAAGCAAAAATAATGCTTAACACACAGAACCATACCAAAGCTTCTGGCAATTTGTCTTATGTATCAACATTAAAACAAAACAAAAGGTGAATGCATACAATAAGGAGAAAACAAATTTGTTATGGAAACCATATCCACCAGCTCCTAGTCCACATGTTGTGCATCTTGGAGTAAGTCAAACAGTTAACTGGTGAAATTAAATACTTTTGCACATACTTTTGCTGGATACATGGAGTCTAAATACCTGAGAAGAAATAAAGAGGAATGTTCAAAAACAATTATATAATGTTGTGAGGAAAACCTTTCTGCATGATGAGAATAAACTTCAAAATTGCTTGTTGGTCACCTAGAATGCAGCATTTTCGTCGAATTCGGTAAAAGCGAAAAATGAGAAAAAGAGTTATAAATTGATATTTTCATCAACATCTAAATATTTTCCGTTAAGCTAAGTGATAGATTATGTCAACCCCAATACCTGATTTTTTACTAAATCATTGTCCAAAAACAACAGCACCTGCTATCAATGTATTATAGAGAGATTTTCTATGCAAATAGACAATGTTAACCAACAAGGAAGGGGATAGGCTATGACCATTTACGAGGAAAAGGCTTTTAGTCAAGCGCGGGGAATTGTGCACCTTTTGAACCACAAATTTGTCCTCTCAATGAAATCCATCGAGTTAAACTCTAATTAAAATTTTATAAAAGAAACATAAGTTAGAAGCATGTAGACCTGCATGTGAGCCTTAACCAAATTGTCTGAACTTTTTCTTTCACCTTTTGTGCCGGGAGTCGATGATCTACTCCAGGGCCACCGCGCCCCCCTAGATGATTTCTTAAGGCTATTAGATTCACAAAGCTAAGCACCCGAAAACTAGGCTGGCCCATCTTTGAGATCGCAGGTTCACCAATCATCTGGAGTCTAAGGGCAGGCTTAATCACAGGACTATGTCAATAAATTGACTATGATGTAGAAACTGAACAACACAAAAATTACCTCGAGGCATCCATCCTCATGAATAACTCAAAAGTTTTCTCAGAATGTTGATCCTTCAGGAGGTTGTGAAATCCTATTTTCTTTAGCTAGCATCCAATCTCTTACGTGGTGCAGCAGCTGCTTAATGTCACTGTTGGCTGGGTTCCAAAAAGCTTCAATTTTACGGGGCTCCACCTTACCAAAACAAGAAGAATAAAGAGGCTTTTAATGAGGTACTGAGAGACAACCACAATTAGCAAAATCTAGTCAATACAGCTTTCTAACTACCTTTTTGTGAGCAATATCCTAACATTGTTAAGGGTAGATTGGGGTCTCACCTTCTTATTCAAAATAATTCTAATAGTACATGAATATTAAACAAAACTTAACCAGCATTAATCAAATCTGAAAGATCCAGAACTTAACGTAATCAAATCAACAAAATACAAATATTGAGCCAATTAGATTGAGGGAAGGAGAGAGAGAGAGAGAGAGAGAGAGAGAGAGAGAGAGAGAGAGAGAGAGCACATATTGTAAAGAATGGATGACTGGCATATGTAACTAAGCTACTACTGCTGAGTTGAGTTCAGTTGGTTGCTTACTGCCCAACGTCAGCACTATATAGGCTAAACTGTAGATGTGCCCGAAGACTGACATCTGACAACTTGTGCTACCACATACGAGACAGTCCGGGGAAACCCAAACTCCTGTCCAAGCTGGTCACATTATACTGACACATACGCAAACAATAGAGGACAAAATCAGACAAATAAAATTTCCGAAAAATTGTGGGTTTAGAACATACTAATGCTACATGTATCACTCATTCAATCACATACCACTCCAGTCTCTTTATTAACTCCGCTGATAAAAATTCTTGTGACAAATCTAGCTTGTGGAGGAACTTTAGGATAATGATCACCACATTTCACTCGAAGTTGATACATTCTATGTTCGAAGCTTGTCTGAAAAAAAGAAAGGAAAGGCATTTGTTTCATTAAATTTGATAAACATAGTAAAAATATACTAATAAATGAAAAGCAGAAATGAAGAATGTAAAGACATTGTATTATCTCTACCACACCTGAATCAAATGTATAATAATTGAAAAACTTTAGAGAAAGATTAGTAAATAGTCTATTTAAATTTTATAAGCCTCTCTAATAAAAATTTCAGGATTTCAAAAATGCAAAATTACAAGTATAATGCTTAGCCCAGGACAATAGTTAATTGATCATGTGTATGGTTTGTTTGTTTTAATTTGGTAATTTGATGAGGGCAGTCATTGGTCAAATAAAAACGTATAAACTATTGGTACTAATAGTACTACAATAAAAAAAAAATTGTAAATGTAGTCGGGGAGTGGAGAGAGAGAGAGTTCCAGACCTGCCATCCTAAATTTTGTCCCACAGTAGTATCAGCTGCCACTTAACATGCACACACGGCTAACTTAAAACCTAAGGAAAATTGAAAAAATACCACTCACTGTGCTCTAAGAGTGGCATTTTACTTTTAGTTTAGCTAGGCCAAGGCGCGTGCCGCAGCAATCTCCTTATCTTAATGGGGGGCACAAGGGGGGTCACCTGACCTCTCCGTTACCTGCAGCACTACGGTCTGTTACTGAATTTAGTGTCCTCATAATAAGTGTGCTAGATAACTGAGTATTATATGAGTGGGGGCCAAAAAATTTAAAAAGCCTGCAGGAATTTTTGTAAATTTACTGGAAAAGCCTGCAACTCTTCGAAGGTTTTTTCTTACTAGGTACATCCTACCACTGCAGGCCTGCTTTTTATACAGATTCATTAAAACAACTATAAAGAGAAAATTCTGGAAGAGTGTTTTTAACTTCACTTTTTGTGACAAAGCCTGAACTAAAAGTATTATTAATGTGAATATAGGCCTAATAGGATATGTATAAATATAAATCGAGACCTAGGGAAAATGAAAAAACATTTAAATTGTATTGGTATTGGTATATTGTATTTTAATATAATCTATATTCAACTTTGATGTCAGGATTTTGCTAGATCGGGTCACTGTACTTTCGATTTCGTTTTCGTCATATTTTGAGGTTTGACTGGTGCATTGAACATTCTAGTGATTCCAAGAGAATAAAATTGCCATGGGGTTTATAAACGAGGCCAATATAATCTATTTAAAATTATTTCAAGGAATAATATGATGGTGGGAAAAGATTTACTTATAAAAAGTATAATACAATCTTCTCAGCTGTGTATCCAAGTTGCATGAAAAGCTTTGCTTTAATGGGAAAAGGTCTAAACTTATCCGCCAGCAACTAGGCTATAGCAATTACATGTAGTAGATGCAGACAGGGGCGTGTGAAGTCCAACCTGCACTGTGTCATCAAGCGATGGATAAACAAGAAAGGCAACCTTCGACGCAGATTGGTGGCTTCTGAATCCCTACCTCAGATTATTGCAAGCATAAAAGGGCCCCACCCTAAAATCTGAGGCGGGTCACTCTTTTCAAGGTGTCTCATTGCGTGCATGCGAGCCCAACATGCACATTCCTATGAATGATCACAAGCACCAGTGACATAGAGTCGGGTCATAGACCACAGGAACGTGAAGCACTGTGACTGATTGTTTAGAGAAGAAGAATTTAAACAAGTAAAATTTTATAACGCTCTAGCACAGCTAAAATTTGTTTATCGATAACTTCAAAGTAAAAAGATATGCTAGTTTTACTACCAGTGATAAACTCTTTTAGTTAAATAATAAGAACCTTGACCAGGTCTAGCCCACATCTTAACTGACATCTTATATATGCAAAAAGATGGCAAATCCTTACTTCATTCCCTTACAATGGTCACCGTCACAACATTGAACAATGCACATTGATGCTTTGCAATGCAGACATCAACTGCATATTACGCAATTGAACACAACCCAAACCAAAAGTTAAATAAAAAAATAAAACTAATGGTAATAGTCATTGTATTGAATGAGTGAAAACTATGTAACTTATAATCAGATATGTCGACACTCATATATTGTTTGTATAAAGTCTATTTTGTTGGGCCACATCTGAACCAGTGGATAAAAACTGAAGTTATAGATCATGCTTTTTTCAACTTGCCCTTATACGACAAGGACCGCCGCGACCCGTAAGGCGTAATTTGCTGCACTTAGGCCTATTAAATTACGCCCAAACCGTAATGTTGGCAGGTCTGGAGTAATCACTCCATAAACCAAGTCAAGAGTTAGTTACATTACAGTGTAAATGAGTCAATGTTTCTTCACTTGATTTTCATTTAACGAAACTGGACTATTATTTCTGGGACAATCTTTTATAAATTCTCTGCTTTTTATTGCATTCTAAAAAAGGGTGCATTATTCAAGGTTTTCAGATATGCACCCTAGATTTTGACTAGGCGTTGACTGTACACAAGTCTAACTTTGTAAAAGAACCAAAAATATCTTAATCTTACCTTTGGAGGTCCTATAATAACACACTGCCAATCTGATAGTGTCATGTCAGTATCATCTAATAGGCCCCAGCTAATTGTTCCATCTGAAACACCTTTTTGCCCGGCTTCCAACTCCTCTAAAAGTTTGAAATTTCTTGGGACAACTGAGAAGCAAAAAACAACAACCAACATAACAAATTAAACGATATACGGAAATATTAAACTCACTATTATCAAGTAAACAGATCATTATACAAAAAGTAATTGAAGAATAAGTACAATCAAGTAAAAATCAACATTGGGCATTTGAATTTCACTCCCAGTATGAATCTAAACAATTTAACTATAAGTTTGGTTTCCAAAAGGGCGTATAAATTATGAATCTGTTCTAATATGAGCTAACATATTTGTTTTTATTTGCCCGAACAGGAGCATGGTCTTGTTAGTAGTCAGTGACAAACTATGAGCCTTAAACATGACTGGGAGTGCAAGGATCATGGTTGAAAAACAATCAAGTAAATTTTCAACAACTGTTGATACCCTAGAAAACTGATTTTCAAAGAGGAACAATTATTTAATTTATTTACTCTCTGAAATCTCATGATGATTGTAATAATTAAATTGTTTCAAAAAAATTGGCTTTGCAATACTGAAATTTAAACATTGATAATTTGGCTATTTTAGTGAGCAGTGAATATTTTTTTGTGTACAATAAATTTTGCAATGCCTAATTGAGATAAAAGCAGCTCTAGATTTAATTTACGGCTCCATGTCTGGACTTGGGTAACATTTTCAGACCAAAAATACACTGGGTTAGATAATGGCACTGAATTCTGAATCTCTTCCAATAAAAAAATAAGAGCTAACAATTTTTTTTTCTTACCAGGCCTGAAGCATGGTACTATTAGTAGTCAAGAACAAACTTATAAACTATCATAACTGTGAGCCGTAAACATGATATCCAACGATTGATGCTGCCACTGAAAACTGAATTTTCAAAGTGGAACAATCATTTCATTTAGGAAGACCTTATATAGGCTACTGGTGGCCTACATATGGAATCCACAATGGACTACCTTATACAGGCTATCTATCCCTCATTCCTGCGATCTTGTTGTCAGTGTTTTAAACAAAGCAGGTAGACCTGAGCTGCTGACCAATCTTGAATTAGGTTCATTCTTGGGTACAAGTATCAAACAAAACAAGACTGAACAAGATGGAGAAGGTGGATAGGGACAGATGGTAGAGAAACTTTATGTTTATGTTTTGAAAGCATATAACCAACAAGAGCTAATTATAGAGAATCTAAACAGTGTTTGTATTGCCGAAATTATTAAGTCATGCATTCTCATAGTTATTCATTGTACTTTTAATAGTAGCTGACTATGTGAACGCACTGGATCCATTTTTCTACGCACTTAAATTTAAAATTTGAAAAAAAAATGGTCACACACACACAAAAGAACAGGCTAAGGCTTTAGTAAGAACGATTTATTTTATGGGGTTGGGTTGCACACTGAATACTAAAACCAACGTGGAATGGTCTGAGGTTTTTTTTTTTTTTTTAGTAATTGCGCTACAAATTTTAGCTCTAGACTAGGAGTCAACTTACACAATCATGTGTCTTTAGAACTCAAAGGGTATAAAGGACGAGAATAGTCCCACACAAGCCAATGCTTGATAGCCTATACCCAAGAACGAACCTTATTAGTCAGCAACCCGCATCTACCTGCTTTGTTAATAACAGCAAGACAGCGGGAATGAGCAATAGGTAGCCTATAAGGTAGTCCCCTGCGGGAGTAGGCTACCAGTAGCCTATATAAGGCACTGCCCTGTGGGGTACTGGTTACCAGAAGCCTAAGCACTCCATTTCATTTACATTCTCAGTGAACTCCCACGATGATTGTATTTGTTCCACTACAATTGGCTAAAATTAATTTACAGTTCCATGACTTGAGAAGCCTATATAAGACACTGCCCTGTGGGGTACTGGTTACCAGAAGCCTTAGAAGCACTCCATTTCATTTACATTCTCAATGAACTCCCACGATGATTGTATTTGTTCCACTAAAATTGGCTTTGCTGTAAACACAAAATCAAACATTTATAATTTGTAAATCTTGTACTGCCTATGTTGAGATCAAAGCAGCTCTATAATTAATTTACAGTTCCATGACTTGAGTGACATTTTGGGTCAAAATACACCAGGTGAGATTTTGAATTCAAGCTGATAAAAGGCGTCAAATTCAAGCATCTACGAGTGCTAAATGGGTAGGATTAGAAAAATCGGTGCTTTTTCGGTATATACCCCGAGCCGATTTCACTGGTCCGCCATCTTGTCTACTTTCGCTATCGATAGGATGCGCGGAAGACATGTTTATCTCGATAGAGCGTAGTAATCACCGTTTATATAAAAAAAATAATATCTATCTCCATTAGGCCTACACTGAGTTCTATTATTATCCTCATAATGTTATAATATAAATCCCAGCTTTCTGTTGTTTTTTTTGTATATTGTTTGTTTCTATGGCACTTTTCACGTGCCGCTGCTAACTCTGCGTATAATTTAATGCAAGTGTCTAATAATAATAATAATAATAATAATAATAATAATAATAATAATACAAATCCCACATTGACCTTCAAACCTAGTTTCTAGATTTTACCGTAGGTTTATAGATCTAAATTCTTGTCTCGGTCAACTGATTTTGAGATTTTCATCAGTGGTACTGTAAAATACACATTTCTAACCGGGGTGTGTAATTAATCTACTTTGACATTTCCACCCGCTTCATTAACTGAATAGCCCACGAACTGCTTCCCTAGATACAGTCTTTATGGCACTTACGACTGGTGATGTGAAATATAGGCCTAGACACTCGATAGATTCTACTCTGTCTACAGGACCTTAAAAGCACTTTCCCAGCTCTCATCTGGTTTGAAACAGCCAACATCACAGTGACACTTTTTCGTTTTGCTCTCAGGTTTGAAAGTCAATGTGGGATTTGAAAAATAGTTTAACAGAAATTATTTACCTCCATTTTTGTTAAATTATTGTTTTTAACTGATAAATTATTGTATTTCATATAGAGAACTAGGAAATTTCCTTACCGACTCCGGAACCCTGTGTTGCACCCGCCATGTTGTATCTTGCATTAACTGCGTTGCAGTGAATCTTGTTATTACTTCCTGTTTTGTGTGTGTGTGTATGGGGAGGGGGGTGTTATCGTTTTTTCTGTTGTTTTGTTTTGTGTATGAGTGTTTTAAAGTTTATATGTTACACATTTACAAAATCATTATGAAAACAACAGTTGTCTTTGAATTTTATTGTTGGACTTTGATACAAAAAAAGGAATAAATCAAAAGTATACTTTTCGTGAAAGAGAAGAGAATCTTCACGTTTTCGCCAATCTCTAATGTTCGGCTTGCTCCACAGATTTCTATTAATAGCACTAGATCGCTCAGTGACATCACAACACGGCGGAACTTGAATGTTACTAGGGAGATAATAATAATAATAATAATAATAATAATAATAATAATAATAATAATAATAACAACAACAATGTGCGATTTTATGTGAATGTATTACTACATGTAGCAGTATGATACAGAGAAGCAGGCCAACAACTATAGAGGCTTTAACAGACGGAGCTAGACCTAGGGACCAAATAATGATGCTAGCGACTGAGGGGATAAGGTGAAAATAGGTTAGAAGGGACAGCCACAAACCTAGGTCTAGCTGAGACCAACAGATAAGACAAGTAGACAAAGAAGCCGCTTGCAGAGTGGTTAAGGACACTGGTCTTCGCCTTGGCAAGGCGATGGGTGCCGAGTAGAAGGTGCGGGTTCGATCCCCGTCCATGTCATCAGTCTAAAAATGTGTCTTTGTCTACTTGTCTTATCTGTTGGTCTCAGCTAGACCTAGGTTTGTGGCTGTCCCTTCTAACCTACATGTAGCAGTACACTAGAGCCTGATATGCCGCGAGGTGGGGCCGCCATTTTTCTAGTGCTATTAATAGAAATCTATGGCTTGCTCTCTTCATTTATTTATCGCAGTTTAGTTTCGTAACAAACAAACAAAAATGCATTACTTCCATGGAGTAATGATTAGTTCACAATACTTATTAAGTCGATAGAAGCTGAACATTAATTTGCTATTGCTGTTCTCCATATTTCATCTCGCGTCCATATGCCTGTGCCCTCAACAAGTTGTTCGACATAATAATGTTCTTTTTATGGTACATAAACAGGATTGGAATTTGCATCCATTTTCTCTCCATAAATCGCTAAAATCCCACTGTACGGATCCACTGGGCTTTTATCGTGTTGTTATTGTTGCCGGTTTTTTGTTGTTGTTTGTTTTTTTTTACATTGGCTTGTGCGATTTAAAGTGAATGTGTTACTACATGTACCACTACACTGTATTATTTGGTATGCTGTTTCTATGTTTTCACTTCAAAGTTCAATAAGATTATTAATGCTTTTGTTCGCTTTTTTTTTTTTTTGTCTACTTCTCAACCAAAATAAATTGATCTCAAACATGAGCTTATGTGCAAACATCTATAGCGAGTATTTGGAGTTACAGGTTAGTATTGAAACAAATCCATGAGAATCATTTTCTTTCTACATCCATCTCTTACTCTCTCCCTTAATTTCTCTCTGTGTGACTGGCCCTTGCCCTTAATATAAGTTAGCTTCCTTCCTTCAGGGGTAACAGCACACAATGTTCTCAACCACTGAAATTCACCAGTGTATGGAAAGGGGGCGGGGGGCGGCATTACAAGAGCGGCATACTAATATTAAGATTCAAAAAGAATTATAAACACTATGGTTACTGCAAGCATTGAAGAACTTATTATAAATCATGAATACCCACAGTTCTATTAATCTACACGGTTTGATACTTAATAGAACAGGTGTAGAGAACTCGAAGACTGGAATAAAAAGAAAATATATCCTTTTCATTATATAAATAATTAATTTCATTCTAACACAACGAGCTCAACTTGTCTTTCTTAGCAGCAAAACTTTCAAGTGTGTAATTGGCTAACTTAGTTTGAATAACTTTCATATGATCCTAAGTGTTAATATGTTCTCTTGGGGCACCCTTACCCCTTTATCGTAGCTAATGAGCACATTGCATAATTAAAACACAAAGCTTTTTTCCAGGCTGGTTAACTTTTCTTATAGTACATGTAATACAGTCTTCAAGAGATACGGTAAAATGTTTCACCTGAACTTGTTTGTTCAATCAAATGAAGTGAAATTAATTTTTAAACTGCACTGTCAATTTTGTTCACCTATGCTGATTCATTTTTATGAAGTTGACGGACATACGTTTTTTTTATGTCAAACTTCACACCAAAGGTCTTGAATCCAGAATATTCTGAGAGATGAAGATCATCTTCTCCAAAAGTTTATAAGCCTTCAACTTCAACTACATCTAGATTCTAGATCTAATCCTTAGTGGAAATACTCCATATAATTATAAAGCTTTAGTCTGCTTAGTGTGCTTTGTTGTGTCACCTACTAGATCTATCAATCAATCTTCATCCAGACTCTTAAATTTCATGGTGTTTAACTTCTTCTAGGGGTAAAACTGAAACATGTTTGTAAAAGAAGGCAACAGAATTTACTCAGACGACGTGACAAAAGCAAAGCACCAAAAAGAGAAACTGCATGGATTTGTGAGATGAAAGGGTTGTAGAGGATTGGCAAGGCAAAAACATAGGTAAGACTAGAGAGGGGGAAAGGAGTAGCGGCATAGACTTGTCATAAGCCGCTTTCTCTCTGCCTACAATACTCTAGCAATGCAACATCGTCGTCTAAGTCTACACCAAACCCGAAGGTTACGCGGAAATTGGTAGCAATGGCAAAGACTTTAGAATCTAGATCTTTAACTTGCACGTGTTCCCAGGCATTTGTCCAGCGAAAGTTCTAGAGATCACTAAGATTATTACTTACTAAAATAGATATACACAATGTGGTCTCAATTTCTATGACTCTTGTCCGGGGTTAGGAGACAAAAAGTTGAAAAACATCTTGATTGCTTCCCTCATACTTTGAATGGCTTTGGCCCTTTGCTCAGCGACATAAACTTTGCTGAATCTCTATGCTTCGCAGATTAGTCTAGCCTAGATCTCTCGCTCGCCCTAGGTGTATTTTTTTGCGTGCCAAGATTTCCGTGTAATACATGTACAAGTAACGCGGAAGATGGTAGGATTGATTTTTTTAATGGCGGTTTCACGGATGCAGGCGGTCAGAGCCAATGTGAATTTTTGTTTCCACAATTGTTCCATAGAGAGATGTCTGCGGAACCACAGAAGATCATCCGAACCCCTGAATTTCGCAGATCCGCGGAAAAATGTGACCCTGTTCTTTCTCTACCAATTTGGGGGCGCCAGAAAGGTCATCATTAGTGATTTTGGCTGACAAGCGGGAGTTAACATTTCAGCAGGTGCTTCTCTATCAACGCTGCACTACTTTTTGTGAAATCTAGAGGACATAAAACTAATTAGAGAACACTGTACCAATCTTTGTACAACTCCTGTGTATGCAAGGGTATCATACCAAAACTTGTGGCTATACACTAAAGTCTTTTCTATCATACATCATTCTGTTTATGCTACTTGTCACTCTTGTTTCATCAACGCTCGATCAAAAAGAATTGGGCAAAATTTACTTTTTCACTTGTTATTTCACTATGATCTCTATCAATTCTCTCTTTCTGCCACCTTTTCATCCCTATCTGATTCCCAAATTCGTGTCATTAGGCATAAAAAAGAGACATAGTGTCCAAATTTTTTTTTAAAGAGGAGAAAACAGAGAAATGAATCAGAGGATTCAGCTACAAAATTTTAAAATTTCCAGTACATCAAACTTTATTTACGATTTAGATTTCAGTCAGCATGAAATGCCAGTAAATCTTTGGGCTTGAGGATCCAACTTGATAGACACTCGTCTCTGAGTTTGCTCCAAACTGTCATGTAGTCCGTTGCCAGTGCTTTTACCTCCCAATAAAGATATTTTTGTGGGTCAAAGTTTCTGTAAACAAAGTCAGACAATTAATTTAGTACTTCAACCTAGTTTTCTGTTTACCAAAGTCCCTCTTAGGGTCTAATTCTGGGACAAAGAAGCCTACAAAAAAAAGACCAAAGTTTATAAGAAATTCAACTATTACATACACATTTACAGTGCACTCCACTTAATTCAGCTTCTGATGATTCAAAATTTCCTTTAATTGGACATGTACTAAAAAAGTCTGGAATAAAACTCTTTTCATTGTTTCTTTATATTTGTCTAATTAGACCATTTAGGGCTTCATTTCTTTTGATTCGACATGTTTCCAACCCAATATAACATTAACAGTAATTTTTCACCCCCCAAAAATAGGTGGTTGTGTCTGCATGAGACTGATAGATGTCCTTCAAAAAGCATTAAACTTTATAAAGGTTAGACAAGCCATTGTATGTCCAAAATGTAGATTCCTATGTAGAACGACAGTGAAGCCACTCCAGCTTTGGCACTCTCTCAAAGTATATATCTCCTAATGCAACTTTCCCTTAATTCGACATGAAAGTTCTGGTCCCTGTAATGTCGAATTAATCAGGTATGCACTGTATATTTATCAATATCAAATACACAGAATATTTATATTAATCAACATAAAATACACTGAGTAGGTAGGGCCTACTTCTAACCTGCTTAAATGGCCTGAAAGAGTTAACATTTTTTTTTCTTCCTCAGAATAAGTACATAATTACATCAATCGTTTAAGCAAAATAAATTAACTATCAAAACATAAGATTAGCTTTGATCTATTCCATGGTACTACCTTTCCTTATTCCTATTCGAATATGACTTTTAAGAGTAGGGGAGATGGTTGGTGTCAACATAGTTTCGGTATTAAACTAAGTAGTGATGTGTAATTTGATCTTGGAAGAGATTGGCCATACAGATTTTCAATAATTAGTGGCCTCCATAAAGACAATCCACTCCCAGTGGTTAACCCCAAAGTGGGTGAGAACTGAAATTTTGAAACTGCAAACCAAATGCCAATTACATTTCAGTTTATTTTCTTATAATTCAACACAGAAGATATTTTCATAATTATTTCCCCCTCCCATCCATTTTCAATCTTTCTATCAACAGTACATCTTATAATATTAGTTTCATTAATCAGCTAATTGGTTTATCATACCTAAAAGGTGTACTAAAAACAATCATTTTGTGATTTATTCTGTGCCAATTAACTAATGCTCATCCTAAAAAAAAAATTTAAAAAAATTCAGCTCAAGGTCAGTCTTCAGTCAGCAAGCTAAGAAAAATGTGAAACATATACAATTGTAGTAAATATTGCATCACCTTAATAGTTTTGGTCTTGATTCCAGCGGTATTTGGATGAGAAGCTGGCAAAAGCGTTGAAACAGAGAGGCACTGCAGACTACACTCCTGACAAGGGAAAAAAAAAGAGAACCATAAACTAATGAGGGAGAATCATAGATGTAAAAACATTACCACAGTCACAAAAGAGATGGAGGTTTTTTTTAGTTTTTTTAATTTTTAGTTTTTAAAAAAAAAATTTTTTAATTTTTCATTTTTTTTTTTTAAATAACATACTTTTTAAAAGCTAAATGCTTGATATTTAAATTGATAACATTGATAACATTATCTTTACTAGATGCACTGTACCTTGCCTGTGGTTTGTGAAGGGAGTTTTTTGTGATTCCTTGCTTTCTGCCATTAACTGCAACATCAAGGGTACCCCCATCATTGTCAGATATGTACCAAATTAAAGCTGCGGAAAGCAATAAAAAGAACATCTAATTAGAGGAGTGAAATGTAGAATACCAACTCGTATGTTATTAGAGGATTTTCTTACGTCAACTAGGAGTAAGAAAATGTAGAAAATTTTCTAATTAATAGCAAAATCTGTATAAAATTATGAAACTCCATAAATTGATGCAGCATACCACTAAAACCTTAAATCTATAAGATATGCAATTTATTAACAAAACTAGTTGCAGTATTATATGGCTACACCTCCACTTTAAGCCAGTCAAATCAAGATGTAATCCTATCAGATGAACATAATATAATCAGCGCAGAGCCTTTGTTCACCTGAACAGGAGGGCACAACTCTGCCAGCACAAGTTTTCACAGCCAGCTGCTCTACTTGAGATCTACTGTCCACAAACTTTGCTTGTGCAGCCTGCAACAGCTGAGGGCAGGTGGCGGTGTAAGGGGCGGGTAACCAACTTGATGCAGACTTGATACGGGAATAAACTGCCCTCTCCATGGCTTCTTTGTTAAATGGACAACTTATCAAAAAAAAATTTTTTAAGGATTATTCAATAGTAAGGAAAGAGAGAATAATATATAACTGTAATTTATACAAAATCAAGGTAAATTATACATGTATTGCATGATTTTCCATTTATAAACTTGTATAAGTATAACTCTATGATTATACACATAATCTATTTTTAACAAAAAACAAAACAAAAAAAATGAGTATGGGCACTACCAAACGACAGAAAGGATAATTTTCATAAAATGGAAAAAAACAAAACAAAACTTGAAGCACAGAAGGCGTAAAGCTATATTGACAAAATTAATGTAATATATTGTTGCAGAAGATCTTCTTGCTGGAGTTATACTCTAGTAACCAACATTGACTAGTGGTTAACTAAGTACTGGAATAATTTGAACTGCATAATGCTGCTACATATCTAGGTTAACAATTTTTCAAGTTAAGCACAATTTATAGAAGAAGCAAATGAGGTGTTTTTTTAGTCATAATTATTTTGTTCAAATTTTGCCAGCATTGATTCATGTAGACAGAGGGAATATCTAAGTTTTGAGATTTATATTTAAAACTAAAAGATTTATTTGTGTTTGCAGTTCAAATCCTTCACCGTTTTCTTTTGTTTGTCTTTTTGTAACACATAAAAAAACAATTAAGCTCAATTAATTTATAACAGATAAAATTTGATCTAAACAACACATTGGTATGCTTATGTCAAAATAGAATATCTATGAGAAACAGCATCCTGCCAGCCAAATGACAATAAGCAATTTCTTCTCATGATAAATACCTACCTGCCTACAACTATGGAAGAGAAGTAGACGGGAGCCACAAGGAACAGCGAGAGAAGCGCCCCCTGGCAGCCTAACACCCCCCAGCGGGCCAGCTTGTCACTGCAGGCCATGCTCAGAGTTCTCTCCCCCCGACCCGGCTTTGTTCTCAGCGCACCCACTGTGTGGTACAGGTTAGCGGGCCCCATGGCGTCCTGAAGTCCTCCGGGAACACACTTAGCACCAGTGCGATGAACGTCTGTCAAAGATGCTGAAACCAACAGTGTTGCCATATGAATCAATCAGCTTTCTAACATTTTAATTTAAAGTTCTGATTTTGCTGTTCTATTTATTTATTTTTTACGATGGATTTTCTTGGAATAATGATAAATTTGTTCATGAATGTAAATTTCAATGTTTTTTGTAATCACATTACGTGTACTCAATTTTACCTTTTTTTTTAAAAATAAAAGTTCTTCCCAAAGTACATGTAATTTTTTTTCAGTCTTAACTGGAAGAATGGTGCAAATATATCAAAATGAATTATAAATTAAGGAAAAGACACTGACCACTCTGCAGTAATTCTCTTTTGAATTCAAGTGAATCTTCCAACTTGGGTCTTTTATTGCTGTCAGAAGTGCGACTGTTATTATCATTGTCTGTATCAGCTAAGGACTTTCTCTTTGGACACAAGGCAGGACTGCAAGCTGTAGTACCAGACAGACTAGAATTGCCAGAGTCAGACTCTTCACTGGGCGGGAACGACACAGAAACACATTTCTCAGGAGCACCAGTCGATGAAGATGCTGGTTTATCAACAGTGTCATTGTGATTCAAATGTTGGGTCAAAATTGAATTTTGTTTCACAGATCCATCGACACATTCTTCCTTTTCGAAAGAGACTGAGGGATTTAGTGCAATTTTATCAGAAGTAGATTTAGTTTCTTGGTTTTGCAAATTCTTTTGAGTCTGGTTTTTGACGAAGTTCACAAGTTGGCCATACTCTTGAGCTTCATCTAAAGATAGCCTTTCACCCGGAGAGCTGTCGCAGTTCTCCTTAGGAAAGATGGATGCATCTCCACCTTTATATAAGAGAAATACATTTGGTTAAGAGCCTATTCATTTTTCAGAATGTGTTATGCAAATTTTTCTGTAATACGAAGCAGACACTCTGAAATCGAAAATCATACTACAGGTCTTATATTTCACTCCTCTTATAATTATCAGTATAATAGATTAAGAATTCCTCTGAGAACAGTTGATGCAATATCAAAATTTAAATACTCTGAACAAAACTACTTGAATAAATTTTCATGGTAATTTATGTACTAGGAGAGTTACTCAGGCTCAAGTCCAGCCAAGGAGAGGGTGGTGAGGTGAGATATGATCTTAGCACCTGATACTGCAAGTCTGAATGAAACTGGAAAACCCTTTCACTACCAATTCCAAGAATTATCTCTGAGTTATCATTTTTTCTTCAACAATTAATAATGATTGATATAACTTCCTGTGAAGTCTCTAATACATGATTTAAAAAAAACCTATGTATATAAGGAAAATAGGACACTGACACGGTGTGTGGCTGGTAAACAGGTGGAACGAGACTCCTTCTTGCACAGAGCAAAGGCCAGATTCATCAGGGGCCAAAAACACCTCAGAAGAGTTTGAGGTGTGGGCTTTAGCTAGCTCGTCGTATAAATATCTGTTTAAAGGAAATGATGCAATGGATAGAGAAAGCATACAACTGATTTGTGCTCCAATCACTATTAGATAGTTTTTAACTGTTTCCTATAAACGTAACTTAATTAATAATAATCTTAGTTTATTTTGAGCAAAAAAAATTCATAATTGGAAATAGACGTTATTTATTGTTTTAGATTGTGAGGCTTTAAGTTCTGAAGGAAAGGCATTTCAGTACCGTATGTATATAATTATTAATTTTTCATGGATAATATTGATCTTTATCATTTAAATGTCTCAATTAATCTTTTTCAGACTCTACAAAGAAATTGATAGTGGAAAATGAAATCCTACTTTTTTTCTAGGACAAAATAAACTTTAAAAAAACCAATAGAGGAACAATGATATCTCCCCTCCCCCTTCAAATGATTTAAAAAAAAAAAAAATCCAATACATGTAGCTGACCTCAGAAATGCTCTCCGAGCAAGAACTTCTGCATGGCTGTCATTCAAAATATCTCCTGGTGAAAGAAACATCAAGCAAGAACTCTGAACCAATTTTTGTTTTCTTCTTCCTTCCCACTCCCAAATTATGAACCATTTTTTTAGAACTAGCAATGGGACCAGTTATACTTTTATCCATGGCTAACAAAGTCTGTAGTAAGTATGATAAATTGGATAACTGAAAGAATCTTCAAAAAGTATGAATTTATACAAGTACATGTCTAATACTTACCCCTAGACGACATTTTTGATTTTCCAATGCACTTAGAACCTGTTGCTAAGGAAACAGTTTTCAAGTGGGTCCCTCTGTGATCTGTAAACAAATCAAAGCCATAATTTGAATTTTGAAAAATTGAGCAACTGCTGAATTCATAAATATTTTAATTGCCATTGACTAAATGGTAAAAAAAAAAGATATTCTCATTTATATTTCATTTTCAACATCACACAGTTTAACTACATAACATGAGAGAGCTAATTTCTAAATGCTAGAATAATAGATTAGATTTTTTTTTTAACTTCATCAATCAATAAATCTAGCTCTAAGTGTTTTTTACCCAACTCACTCATTTCTCTAAGACTTAACATTTTCTTCCTTCAACCATAAGAAAGTATAGATGTGATTCAAAGAATTGTCAGTCTAGAGTAAGCTAAGAATACATAAATTAATTTAGTGATTTCTTATGGGAAAACCGATCTCTGGACAATATATTAAAATATTTTTCTTTAAATTATGCGAAATATTGGTCATCATTCTTATATATAAACATATAAATTCAGAACCAACAGATACAGAAATTCTTTTTTGCCTCAATCTCTATGTTTACAAAATGAAAATGTTATTAGAAAATGATATACAACACAGAAACCCTTTTAGCACAATTCTTAATTATACTTGATGAGAATATTTTTATTTAATAGTAATTTATGTTATAATATGCACAACATGATATTTTTCTTTTATACAATTACATACATTCAGTAACTCGAGCTGTGATATTGTGATATTAAGATTTATGTCGAAATTCTACCTTTTTATTTTGCTATTGTTGTAAACTTTTTAGTTTCGCCTGTTGCATGAAGAGAGAGTACTTTAATTCCGCTTGAGGGATGAATAAAGATTTCTGTATTCTGTATTTATTCAATCCTAATATTTGAGTTTGTTGAAATGTCCAATTGTATGGTATGAAAAATAGAAATTCTGTGCCCTCAAGTTTTCTACATACAGATCAAGTTTTACCCAGCCCAACCAAAATGTTATTGAATAAAACCAAATATCTTTCTTTGCATATTCAAACCTATCTTTTGCATGATTTATAGCAAGATATAACAAGTTTGAGATCATCTCTATCATGTCTATGTGTTTAAAAAAAACACAAAAAAAAACAACACAGGATGTTTGTTTCCTTTAAAAACAAACAAACAGGAACTTCCAAAAATCCTACTATTTGTGCAATGTATTTCAATGACCATTCCTATTCTCAAAAACAAGAAAATATTTATAATGGTGAACTGTTAGGAAAAAAAGTTCACTTAAACAAAGAAAAATTTCAATATAATTTAAATGGCTTGAAAATGAAGATAGCTACTTTAGAAGTAGTATTCTCACAAGTACTGGTAGAATAGAATGAACACGACCCAGTTGATAGGTGTGCTCTCTCTATTGGCGTACAACTGAGTAAGTAATTAGTACTGATTACAGAGTAGTGACTGACTGTCACACGGGAATTTTGGCGCCAATGGCTAATTTAGGTGGTTGCTACTGAATACCTAACAAGTAACAGTATACATGTTAAATCATATATATATTTTATATACGTACAGGATTATACCACACTAATTAAATAAATAAAAATATTTACTTTTAATTGTAAGTTACATGTTGATAGATCTAAGCAACAAATTGTAAATCAAAACCTTGCTTCCTCAAAATCACAGCAGACATTAGGGTCCACTCCTTGGATCGCTGCGGCTTGCCTCTCTTAGGAAGATGATTGTAGGAATCAAATGCAGCATTGGCAATTCTTTCACTCAACCGATTCTGACAATCTTGCTGTTGAAATTCATGTGTAGCCGTCATGGTAGATTCTTTGATATATTCAATAGTGTCTTTTCTTCAAGCGTGAAGGACCCTTCTGTGTTAGGGAGGATATGGGTGCCTCGGCTGTCTCCTTGGGCAAATCTTTTTTTTTTATACATGTATAGAGAGAGAATGTAAGCTAAAATGAGATTGAGAGAGGAAAAAAATGAGCTAGAAAGAATATATATATTTATTTATTTATTATTATAATTAGAAAATTAGAGACAGACAGAAAGAGAAGAGATGTAGCGGATAGAGAGAAACACGAAGATAGAGAGAGAGAGAGAGAGAGAGAGCGAGAGGAAGAAAGAGAGTGACAGAGAGATTATAAGAAAATAACAAGTTTTAAAAGATTCAGGCTGTATTAGGACATCGATAGAATATATAAAGGGGGAAAAAAACAGGATTATGGCAGCAGTAGAGTGGGGTGTAGAGATAAAGACTAGATCTAGAGATTAGGCCGATCTAAACTGCTGAGGAAAGTTATGGAATATATAATGAAATTGAGTGATAGCAGTTAGATAGTATGTAAACAAACAGCATGGATCTTTTATTTTTTGTCTATAGAATTTTGAAATGGACACACATCGGCTTTGGATACTGCTAACGACCATGGCCTTTCGTATTTCCGTCTGTTCTGTGCCTTTGCGGTTTAGGAAGTGAAGTGGGAAGTACTGGGAAGTGGGAACTCAAAAGGGGAAGTTTGTAGTAACCCTGATACTCGCATAGGCTAAGGCAGGAGAAAAATGTACACGTATATATACTCAGTTGAGTTATTGTCCAAGGCGACCACTTTGTCTATGACTTCAGTGGTTGCCATAGACTGACTGAACGTGTGCTGAGTACAATTCTAGATCTTGATTTTGATAAACAAGTTGATATTATAGTATAAGCCAATTCAAGGGCCGCAAGTACAACGCAGCGGTGGCTTACAACTCGTAAAAATATGAGAATAAGAAGGCTTGCGACGAGCTGTAAGCTACCATGACGTTGTACTTACGACAATATCGATGTTTTAACATTGTCTTAGGTAAACTCAAGGACAGGTGTATATCAAACACATACTTTCTCACTTAGTCATCATTTTGGTGACGAATTTTAAACATTATTCTATTGAACATTCTATCCCAGATTTTTATTGGCATCGACTAACTTACTTTGGAAGGAGCAAGATCTCCCCCCCCCCCCTTTTTTTTTCCTTACGGGCCGTAACCTGGCGGTATTTCGCCACATTGTATAATTATAAAGATGCTGGGACATTGGTGTAGGGGAAGGTGGTGATGAAAGCCATGCTATGACTGATTCACATAGAAGTGTCAAACGTCGCCCCACGAGACATAAAGACACACACACATACACAAATGATGTAAAGCAGACCATATATAGGCCATACTTGCCCACCTTAATTGGGCATGTTCAATCTTCCAGAAACAAAATGGATGAACTTCACGGGAATACCAAATACATTAAATGTTTTAGAACTTGCAGTGAGGTATGGCTGACTTCAAATGACACCGTCGAATATGTCAGAATAGAGGGATATAACATCTCTAGGAGTTACAGAATCATAGACTCAAATAAGAAAAAGGGAGGAGGAGTATATAAATAAATTATGTTAATGACAGATGGTGCAATCCAACAAATAGCCATTTGAATTTCAAGGTGTGTACACCTGATATTGAAATGCTTACAGTGTCCGCAAGGCCATGTTACTTACCTAGAGAGTTCACTAAAGTGTACATAGCGTGTGTATATATTCCGCCTACAGCAAATACATGCACTGCTGCTGAACTTTTAAGACCACACATAAACAACACAGAGACGAACGCACCCGACGGGCGTAAATAGTCACTGGTGACTTTAATAGATGTGACGTGACTAAATACCTGACTTGGTTTGAACAGCAAATCACATGTGCCACCAGAGGAAAGAACAAGCTAGACCTTCTTTACACTAACGAGAAAGGCTCGCATACCACCAAGGCCTTGGCCCCTTTGGGAAGATTAGACCATCGTATAGTGTCGGTCCAGCTAAGATATCTTGTCCAAAGGGAATCCCCAACTAAAAGGAAGGCGCGTACTGGGACAGCAGACGCATTGGAAACACTCCATACCTCACTGGAAATCACAGACTGTTCACTGTTCTTGAACATGGCTAATGAACTTGCTGTCCGTCTGCGGTATTTCAATTTTTGTGTAGACTCAATTGTGCCTAACAAAACAATAAAGACATACCCCCTCGGGTAACACGTAAAATCAGAGAAGCCATTGATAATAACAAGCAGACCTTTAAAAGTAAAAACAGAAAACATGTCAACAGCACAGAAAGAGCTTAACGCTGTAATAAGAAAAGGAAAAAAAAATATAAAAGGGTGGATGTAAGAGGAATGGAAACCCCGGTAAGTTTTACGCCAGACTTGATTGTCTGGATTTTAGAAGTGTGAGACCTAATAGACGTACTCTTTTATACGAAAAATAACTAATGAAAGATCAAGTTATATGGTATAATTATTAGAAAACGAGGTACTATGCAATCTAAAGAAAACGAAAGCTGGAAAAGTTATGTGCCAATGAACTGAGTAAAGTTTTATGTGATATTTATAATCTCTTACGAAAGGAAGCTGTGGTTCCAACTGTTTGGAAAACGTCAAGTATTGTACCTGTAAACAGTTATTATATTTGTGTGGATGTTGGATCACGTTTGTAGCAATGTTATCCGATTTCTTTTTGGAATCAATAAAGTTATTGTGTATTCTGTATCATTATTATCATCATTAAGCTAATTATTATAATCAGTAACACCATTATCATCATCATCATCATCATCATCATCATCATCATCATCATCATCATCATCATCATCATCATCATCATCATCATTATCATCACCATAACCATCATCATCATCATCATCATCATCATCATCATCATCATCATCATCATCATCATCATCATCACCATCACAATCATTATTTTAGTACATAGACTTTAATCTTGTGTTATACCGGGTGATAGACGCGTGAAAGACTCTTTGCTGCGAATCATATTGGCGTGGCGCGTCTCGTCTGTGAAAACTTATTTTAGGACCTATGTTGCGAGCCCTCTATACTGTTGTCTGACCTGTGCCGCTTCGTAATCCCATTGTAGTCTAATTGGTTATTAATTTCATCCGTGCCAAAGGTTGTTAGACTTTTTTTTAATACGCTTTTTAGTTTTATTAGCGGGGATTTCCTTGTCTCTTTATAAGATATGACTAAAAAGACTCCAGCGAGCTTCTAAAACCTGTCGTGAAAGTCTTCTTTTTCTTTAGTGATGTTTTTATAATGAATCTAGGCCTACAGCAGGAATATTTCCCTACATCAAGTTTACCGTGCAGGTGCATTAAAAACATACATATACAGACACTAAATTGTTCAAACGTCTAGTGGAATTTACAAGTCATCATCAACAATCCTTTTCCCCAGGCAAACACGGAGATTCTGTTGAAAGTGAACATTATTTGTAATACGCATGTCAATCATTTATTTTACATGTTCTTTTGACCTATAGTAAGATATACATGTAATACAATTGAATATATTTTCTATCAATCGTTATCAACGACAAGTGGATTTTTAGAAAGTTTTTGTTGTTAATGAATGTGTTTAGTCTGTTAGTGAAGTGTTTAAAGAACTTCAGAGAGTAAGAAAGATGCGAAAGATTTTGGGTGAAATATACTTGTAGCTGTAGGGATTAATTATGTTGCATAAACACTGGTCATAGGTGACGACTGAACCACTATCAATATTGAATTACAGACCCAATTTGTTACTTGGACTGTATAAATTTGGCTATGATCGGTACATCCTGACAAGGCGGCGGTTTTTCTGTGTATTACAGATCTGTGATTGCCGTGAGACCAATCTACGAGATATTTCCGAAGTACAAATTACTTCCTTAGCTGATTATACCACCAATTTCCTCCATGCGTTCCGTGAGCCAAATGTGACCATCTCCGCGCGTAACGCACAACGAAGGAATACATTATTATTACTTTGTAATGCGAAACTATAATTATTCAATACATAGATGGGTATTTCAGAATTATTAAAATATATAGTACAAGCAATAATATTGTAAGAGCTTTGCATGACCTACATTGTTGACGTCACATAGTGTGTAATACATGCATCAACTAATATGGTGGGTTTTGTTTTTAGATTATGATGATTATGATGGCCAATGGGGCGTTTAAAAAAGATGTATATATAAAGTGGGAAAGAAAAGTACAACTGTTTTATAAAACTGCAGCCTTGGTAGTAAGAGAGAGACAAAACATGCAAATATAGGTATGTCTTTCAAGTATTTTCTTAGATCAGGAAGTGTGTGGAGTAAATTATAGCTGTCCTCAACATTATTTGTATCCTCAGATTATAGGGAAAGTTCGTCCCTTGTTAGTTTCAAGTACAAAAGATGGAAGATCTTGTAGGCTACTAGCATGATACTTACTGTTTGCACGTTCGTTGAGTCACAATCAAAATCATAGCAAACTGGATAGAGGCAAATCTTAATTACTTTGAGTATTTGTGCCTTCTTTCTTCCTCTTGCAGGAATGTTTAAACTCATTCTAGCTCTTAAAACCGGGATGATTAGTTGTGGATCTGTGTTGATTTTAAGTGCTACGGGCATCCTTGAAGAAACTAAGAAGATTATGTTTTTGGAATACGTTTCAGAGCCTATTTATTGCAAAGGATTGCTGCTTTTCCTTAACTGCTGATTCCTAAAAGAGTGGAAAGGAGGGTAGGGAGAGAGAGATAGAGAGAGAGAGAGAGAGAGAGAGAGAGAGAGAGAGAGGGGGAGGGGGTGTCATTTAAAGCCAAAGAACTATAGAGAGGTCATTAATTTTTCCATTATAGAGAACCACTTACAGAAAAGCAGTGTATATATTAGGCTGTATTGTCGCATATAAATTGATCACCGTTTCATTTCGATTTCGCTGTTCGGTTTTTTTAACGTTTCTAAAAATGTGGAAGGATTCATTTCCATTAGATTTACCCTACTTATTTTCTATCAGAATCTGAACGAAAAGCACTATCTTCTGCGACACAATTTCAGAATCATTCCGACGAAGGTCAGCTGAATCCCTGTAAATATGATGTTAAAAACTACACTTGTTCTGGTTTTGGTCGTCGCCTACGAAACCTGGGCCGCAGCGGCTGTAGATAGAAGGGTGAGTAACGAGTACACTGACTAAGAGCTCGGCGTGTGGACTCGTGCTGGAGCAAGAACTATCCGTGCAAAGCTTAGAAAACAAAAATTTAATTTTAGGGCATTTTTTAAGGGCAGTTGCTGCTCGCCTTAGAGGACAAAAATACATTAGAAAAAGTGTTAACTTGGCAGGTTGCAAAAAGTGTTTTACCAGCGCGAACAGATAAGCGTGGATTCAGAACCAAAGCAAAGCTCTCTCCAGGTTTCACTTAGCGACATAAAGCCATGCCTGCATTTTGCTAAGTTTGCTGTAAAATCTTATAATTATAGAGAGTCTAGTACTAATAATAATAATAATAATAATAATAATACTACTACTACTACTACTACTACTACTACTACTACTACTACTACTACTACTACTTCTACTA